>JACDQD010000144.1:0-54328 GCA_019843655.1 Lethocerus indicus
AAATATTTTTGAAAATAAAAAAATTATTTGTGGAACAATGTTCTAGAAAAGAAACCGGAAATTGCTACACCTACGCCGATAGAGGGCGCTTCAAAAGCCCTTCTCCAGCTAATTTAAACTGTATATTTTGTAATTTTTAATGTTTAGCCGGTTTTAATTTTTAAACTCGTTAATAATAAATTGGTAGATTTTAAAGAACATTTCCCTAGTAATTTCGACTATTTTAGTATTAATCGGTTAGAACATCGATCGTCAATTGTTCCGAGTTACTTTTTGAGGTTCGGATTGATTCTTTTACCCATTTCTATGGCGGCCACGAACCAAGACACATCTCATAATATTTGTGTCACATTTTTCTGATTGATATTCAAAAGTGTTTTCGTCGTTGTTATAATGTATAATAACATGGTCGAACATTCAATATTTGCAAAAGAGGCTCTGAAATTCAACGGTTTTACGCCATGATTGAAATGCGATATTTATCAGTACGCTAATGTCAATTCGCAAATACAGTATGTACTACAGATATAGATAATATTCAGTTTCTCTCAGTTTCTCTGATCGTGAACCAACAACGATGAAGTTCGTCGACGACGTAAATTGGAATCCTATTCCTTTAATCTGATATGAAACATAGTTTTCCATAGTTCAATAAAATTTGTTTCAGTTGTCCATCATAGAACTCGTTTGTTGATTTCATATAATCGTGCAGGTGAGTTCCAGTTCACTGGATCAGAATCCAGTTATTTATAAGTACAGTTCTAAAAGGGACTTATAAAGGAATTATTTTTCCATTCATTATGTTAAATAGAAAATATTTTTAAAATAAAAAATTAATTTGTGGAACAATGTTCTAGAAAAGAAACCGGAAATTAAGTACAAATCTACGCCGATAGAGGCGCTTCAAAAGCCTTCTCAGCTAATTTAAACTGTATATTTTGTAATTTTTAATGTTTAGCCAGTTTTAATTTTTAAACTCGTTAATAATAAATTGGTAGATTTTAAAGAACATTTCCTAGTAATTTCGGACTATTTTAGTATTAATCGGTTAGGAACATCGATCGTCAATTGTTCTGAGTTTACTTTTGAGGTTCGGATTTGATTCTTTGCCATTTCTATGGCGGCCACGGACTAAGACACATCTCTGTAATATTTGTGTCACATTTTTCTGATTGATATTCAAAAGTGTTTTCGTCGTTGTTATAATGTATAATAACATGGTCGAACATTCAATATTTGCAAAAGAGAGGCTCTGAAATCCAACGGTTTTACGCCATGATTGAAATGCGATATTTATCAGTACGCTAATGTCGAATTCGCAAATATGTACTATAGATAATATTTCAGTTTTCTCTCGGTTTCTCTGATCGTGAACCAACGAATGTGAAGTTCGTCGACACGTAAATTGGAATCACTATTCCTTTAATCTGATATGAAGCATAGTTTTCCATAGTTCAATAAGAATTTGTTTCGGTTGTCCATCATAGAACTCGTTTGTTGATTTCATATAATCGTGCAGTGAAGTTCCAGTTCACTGGATCAGAATCCAGTTATTTATAAAGTACAGTTCTAAAAGGGACTTATAAAGGAATTATTTTTCCATTCATTATGTTAAATAGAAAATATTTTTAAAATAAAAAATTAATTTGTGGAACAATGTTCTAGAAAAGAAACTGGAAATTATACAAATCTACGCTGATAGAGGGCGCTTCAAAAGCCCTTCTCCAGCTAATTTAAACTGTATATTTTGTAATTTTTAATGTTTAGCCGGTTTTAATTTTTAAACTCGTTAATAATAAATTGGTAGATTTTTGAAAAGAACATTTCCTAGTAATTTCGGACTATTTTAGTATTAATCGGTTAGGAACATCGATCGTCAATTGTTCCGAGTTTACTTTTGAGGTTCGGATTTGATTCTTTGCCATTTCTATGGCGGCCACGGACTAAGACACATCTCTGTAATATTTGTGTCACATTTTTCTGATTGATATTCAAAAAGTGTTTTCGTCGTTGTTATAATGTATAATAACATGGTCGAACATTCAATATTTGCAAAAGAGAGGCTCTGAAATCAACGGTTTTACGCCGTGATTGAAATGCGATATTTATCAGTACGCTAATGTCGAATTCACAAATATGTACTATAGATAATATTTCAGTTTTCTCTCGGTTTCTCTGATCGTGAACCAACGAATGTGAAGTTCGTCGACACGTAAATTGGAATCACTATTCCTTTAATCTGATATGAAGCATAGTTTTCCATAGTTCAATAAGAATTTGTTTCGGTTGTCCATCATAGAACTCGTTTGTTGATTTCATATAATCGTGCAGTGAAGTTCCAGTTCACTGGATCAGAATCCAGTTATTTATAAAGTACAGTTCTAAAAGGGACTTATAAAGGAATTATTTTTCCATTCATTATGTTAAATAGAAAAATATTTTAAAATAAAAAAATTAATTTGTGGAACAATGTTCTAGAAAAGAAACTGGAAATTATACAAATCTACGCCGATAGAGGGCGCTTCAAAAGCCCTTCTCCAGCTAATTTAAACTGTATATTTTGTAATTTTTAATGTTTAGCCGGTTTTAATTTTTAAACTCGTTAATAATAAATTGGTAGATTTTTGAAAAGAACATTTCCTAGTAATTTCGGACTATTTTAGTATTAATCGGTTAGGAACATCGATCGTCAATTGTTCCGAGTTTACTTTTGAGGTTCGATTTGATTCTTTGCCATTTCTATGGCGGCCACGGACTAAGACACATCTCTGTAATATTTGTGTCACATTTTCTGATTGATATTCAAAAAGTGTTTTCGTCGTTGTTATAATGTATAATAACATGGTCGAACATTCAATATTTGCAAAAAGAGAGGCTCTGAAATTCAACGGTTTTACGCCGTGATTGAAATGCGATATTTATCAGTACGCTAATGTCGAATTCACAAATATGTACTATAGATAATATTTCAGTTTTCTCTCGGTTTCTCTGATCGTGAACCAACGAATGTGAAGTTCGTCGACACGTAAATTGGAATCACTATTCCTTTAATCTGATATGAAGCATAGTTTTCCATAGTTCAATAAGAATTTGTTTCGGTTGTCCATCATAGAACTCGTTTGTTGATTTCATATAATCGTGCAGTGAAGTTCCAGTTCACTGGATCAGAATCCAGTTATTTATAAAGTACAGTTCTAAAAGGGACTTATAAAGGAATTATTTTTCCATTCATTATGTTAAATAGAAAATATTTTTAAAATAAAAAATTAATTTGTGGAACAATGTTCTAGAAAAGAAACCGGAAATTATACAAATCTACGCCGATAGAGGGCGCTTCAAAAGCCCTTCTCCAGCTAATTTAAACTGTATATTTTGTAATTTTTAATGTTTAGCCGGTTTTAATTTTTAAACTCGTTAATAATAAATTGGTAGATTTTAAAAGAACATTTCTAGTAATTTCGGACTATTTTAGTATTAATCGGTTAGGAACATCGATCGTCAATTGTTCCGAGTTTACTTTTGAGGTTCGGATTTGATTCTTTGCCATTTCTATGGCGGCTACGGACTAAGACACATCTCTGTAATATTTGTGTCACATTTTTCTGATTGATATTCAAAAGTGTTTTCGTCGTTGTTATAATGTATAATAACATGGTCGAACATTCAATATTTGCAAAAAGAGAGGCTCTGAAATTCAACGGTTTTACGCCATGATTGAAATGCGATATTTATCAGTACGCTAATGTCGAATTCACAAATATGTACTATAGATAATATTTCAGTTTTCTCTCGGTTTCTCTGATCGTGAACCAACGAATGTGAAGTTCGTCGACACGTAAATTGGAATCACTATTCCTTTAATCTGATATGAAGCATAGTTTTCCATAGTTCAATAAGAATTTGTTTCGGTTGTCCATCATAGAACTCGTTTGTTGATTTCATATAATCGTGCAGTGAAGTTCCAGTTCACTGGATCAGAATCCAGTTATTTATAAAGTACAGTTCTAAAAGGGACTTATAAAGGAATTATTTTTCCATTCATTATGTTAAATAGAAAATATTTTTAAAATAAAAAATTAATTTGTGGAACAATGTTCTAGAAAAGAAACCGGAAATTATACAAATCTACGCTGATAGAGGGCGCTTCAAAAGCCCTTCTCCAGCTAATTTAAACTGTATATTTTGTAATTTTTAATGTTTAGCCGGTTTTAATTTTTAAACTCGTTAATAATAAATTGGTAGATTTTAAAAGAACATTTCCTAGTAATTTCGGACTATTTTAGTATTAATCGGTTAGGAACATCGATCGTCAATTGTTCCGAGTTTACTTTTGAGGTTCGGATTTGATTCTTTGCCATTTCTATGGCGGCTACGGACTAAGACACATCTCTGTAATATTTGTGTCACATTTTTCTGATTGATATTCAAAAGTGTTTTCGTCGTTGTTATAATGTATAATAACATGGTCGAACATTCAATATTTGCAAAAGAGAGGCTCTGAAATTCAACGGTTTTACGCCGTGATTGAAATGCGATATTTATCAGTACGCTAATGTCGAATTCACAAATATGTACTATAGATAATATTTCAGTTTTCTCTCGGTTTCTCTGATCGTGAACCAACGAATGTGAAGTTCGTCGACACGTAAATTGGAATCACTATTCCTTTAATCTGATATGAAGCATAGTTTTCCATAGTTCAATAAGAATTTGTTTCGGTTGTCCATCATAGAACTCGTTTGTTGATTTCATATAATCGTGCAGTGAAGTTCCAGTTCACTGGATCAGAATCCAGTTATTTATAAAGTACAGTTCTAAAAGGGACTTATAAAGGAATTATTTTTCCATTCATTATGTTAAATAGAAAATATTTTTAAAATAAAAAATTAATTTGTGGAACAATGTTCTAGAAAAGAAACCGGAAATTAAGTACAAATCTACGCCGATAGAGGGCGCTTCAAAAGCCCTTCTCCAGCTAATTTAAACTGTATATTTTGTAATTTTTAATGTTTAGCCGGTTTTAATTTTTAAACTCGTTAATAATAAATTGGTAGATTTTTAAAGAACATTTCCTAGTAATTTCGGACTATTTTAGTATTAATCGGTTAGGAACATCGATCGTCAATTGTTCCGAGTTTACTTTTGAGGTTCGGATTTGATTCTTTGCCATTTCTATGGCGGCTACGGACTAAGACACATCTCTGTAATATTTGTGTCACATTTTTCTGATTGATATTCAAAAGTGTTTTCGTCGTTGTTATAATGTATAATAACATGGTCGAACATTCAATATTTGCAAAAGAGAGGCTCTGAAATTCAACGGTTTTACGCCATGATTGAAATGCGATATTTATCAGTACGCTAATGTCGAATTCACAAATATGTACTATAGATAATATTTCAGTTTTCTCTCGGTTTCTCTGATCGTGAACCAACGAATGTGAAGTTCGTCGACACGTAAATTGGAATCACTATTCCTTTAATCTGATATGAAGCATAGTTTTCCATAGTTCAATAAGAATTTGTTTCGGTTGTCCATCATAGAACTCGTTTGTTGATTTCATATAATCGTGCAGTGAAGTTCCAGTTCACTGGATCAGAATCCAGTTATTTATAAAGTACAGTTCTAAAAGGGACTTATAAAGGAATTATTTTTCCATTCATTATGTTAAATAGAAAATATTTTTAAAATAAAAAATTAATTTGTGGAACAATGTTCTAGAAAAGAAACCGGAAATTAAGTACAAATCTACGCCGATAGAGGGCGCTTCAAAAGCCCTTCTCCAGCTAATTTAAACTGTATATTTTGTAATTTTTAATGTTTAGCCGGTTTTAATTTTTAAACTCGTTAATAATAAATTGGTAGATTTTAAAAGAACATTTCCTAGTAATTTCGGACTATTTTAGTATTAATCGGTTAGGAACATCGATCGTCAATTGTTCCGAGTTTACTTTTGAGGTTCGGATTTGATTCTTTGCCATTTCTATGGCGGCTACGGACTAAGACACATCTCTGTAATATTTGTGTCACATTTTTCTGATTGATATTCAAAAGTGTTTTCGTCGTTGTTATAATGTATAATAACATGGTCGAACATTCAATATTTGCAAAAGAGAGGCTCTGAAATTCAACGGTTTTACGCCGTGATTGAAATGCGATATTTATCAGTACGCTAATGTCGAATTCGCAAATATGTACTATAGATAATATTTCAGTTTTCTCTCGGTTTCTCTGATCGTGAACCAACGAATGTGAAGTTCGTCGACACGTAAATTGGAATCACTATTCCTTTAATCTGATATGAAGCATAGTTTTCCATAGTTCAATAAGAATTTGTTTCGGTTGTCCATCATAGAACTCGTTTGTTGATTTCATATAATCGTGCAGTGAAGTTCCAGTTCACTGGATCAGAATCCAGTTATTTATAAAGTACAGTTCTAAAAGGGACTTATAAAGGAATTATTTTTCCATTCATTATGTTAAATAGAAAATATTTTTAAAATAAAAAATTAATTTGTGGAACAATGTTCTAGAAAAGAAACCGGAAATTAAGTACAAATCTACGCCGATAGAGGGCGCTTCAAAAGCCCTTCTCCAGCTAATTTAAACTGTATATTTTGTAATTTTTAATGTTTAGCCGGTTTTAATTTTTAAACTCGTTAATAATAAATTGGTAGATTTTAAAGAACATTTCCTAGTAATTTCGGACTATTTTAGTATTAATCGGTTAGGAACATCGATCGTCAATTGTTCCGAGTTTACTTTTGAGGTTCGGATTTGATTCTTTGCCATTTCTATGGCGGCTACGGACTAAGACACATCTCTGTAATATTTGTGTCACATTTTTCTGATTGATATTCAAAAGTGTTTTCGTCGTTGTTATAATGTATAATAACATGGTCGAACATTCAATATTTGCAAAAGAGAGGCTCTGAAATTCAACGGTTTTACGCCATGATTGAAATGCGATATTTATCAGTACGCTAATGTCGAATTCACAAATATGTACTATAGATAATATTTCAGTTTTCTCTCGGTTTCTCTGATCGTGAACCAACGAATGTGAAGTTCGTCGACACGTAAATTGGAATCACTATTCCTTTAATCTGATATGAAGCATAGTTTTCCATAGTTCAATAAGAATTTGTTTCGGTTGTCCATCATAGAACTCGTTTGTTGATTTCATATAATCGTGCAGTGAAGTTCCAGTTCACTGGATCAGAATCCAGTTATTTATAAAGTACAGTTCTAAAAGGGACTTATAAAGGAATTATTTTTCCATTCATTATGTTAAATAGAAAATATTTTTAAAATAAAAAATTAATTTGTGGAACAATGTTCTAGAAAAGAAACCGGAAATTAAGTACAAATCTACGCCGATAGAGGGCGCTTCAAAAGCCCTTCTCCAGCTAATTTAAACTGTATATTTTGTAATTTTTAATGTTTAGCCGGTTTTAATTTTTAAACTCGTTAATAATAAATTGGTAGATTTTAAGAACATTTCCTAGTAATTTCGGACTATTTTAGTATTAATCGGTTAGGAACATCGATCGTCAATTGTTCCGAGTTTACTTTTGAGGTTCGGATTTGATTCTTTGCCATTTCTATGGCGGCTACGGACTAAGACACATCTCTGTAATATTTGTGTCACATTTTTCTGATTGATATTCAAAAGTGTTTTCGTCGTTGTTATAATGTATAATAACATGGTCGAACATTCAATATTTGCAAAAAGAGAGGCTCTGAAATTCAACGGTTTTACGCCATGATTGAAATGCGATATTTATCAGTACGCTAATGTCGAATTCGCAAATATGTACTATAGATAATATTTCAGTTTTCTCTCGGTTTCTCTGATCGTGAACCAACGAATGTGAAGTTCGTCGACACGTAAATTGGAATCACTATTCCTTTAATCTGATATGAAGCATAGTTTTCCATAGTTCAATAAGAATTTGTTTCGGTTGTCCATCATAGAACTCGTTTGTTGATTTCATATAATCGTGCAGTGAAGTTCCAGTTCACTGGATCAGAATCCAGTTATTTATAAAGTACAGTTCTAAAAGGGACTTATAAAGGAATTATTTTTCCATTCATTATGTTAAATAGAAAATATTTTTAAAATAAAAAATTAATTTGTGGAACAATGTTCTAGAAAAGAAACCGGAAATTAAGTACAAATCTACGCCGATAGAGGGCGCTTCAAAAGCCCTTCTCCAGCTAATTTAAACTGTATATTTTGTAATTTTTAATGTTTAGCCGGTTTTAATTTTTAAACTCGTTAATAATAAATTGGTAGATTTTTAAAAGAACATTTCCTAGTAATTTCGGACTATTTTAGTATTAATCGGTTAGGAACATCGATCGTCAATTGTTCCGAGTTTACTTTTGAGGTTCGGATTTGATTCTTTGCCATTTCTATGGCGGCCACGGACTAAGACACATCTCTGTAATATTTGTGTCACATTTTTCTGATTGATATTCAAAAGTGTTTTCGTCGTTGTTATAATGTATAATAACATGGTCGAACATTCAATATTTGCAAAAGAGAGGCTCTGAAATTCAACGGTTTTACGCCGATTGAAATGCGATATTTATCAGTACGCTAATGTCGAATTCGCAAATATGTACTATAGATAATATTTCAGTTTTCTCTCGGTTTCTCTGATCGTGAACCAACGAATGTGAAGTTCGTCGACACGTAAATTGGAATCACTATTCCTTTAATCTGATATGAAGCATAGTTTTCCATAGTTCAATAAGAATTTGTTTCGGTTGTCCATCATAGAACTCGTTTGTTGATTTCATATAATCGTGCAGTGAAGTTCCAGTTCACTGGATCAGAATCCAGTTATTTATAAAGTACAGTTCTAAAAGGGACTTATAAAGGAATTATTTTTCCATTCATTATGTTAAATAGAAAATATTTTTAAAATAAAAAATTAATTTGTGGAACAATGTTCTAGAAAAGAAACCGGAAATTAAGTACAAATCTACGCCGATAGAGGGCGCTTCAAAAGCCCTTCTCCAGCTAATTTAAACTGTATATTTTGTAATTTTTAATGTTTAGCCGGTTTTAATTTTTAAACTCGTTAATAATAAATTGGTAGATTTTTGAAGAACATTTCCTAGTAATTTCGGACTATTTTAGTATTAATCGGTTAGGAACATCGATCGTCAATTGTTCCGAGTTTACTTTTGAGGTTCGGATTTGATTCTTTGCCATTTCTATGGCGGCCACGGACTAAGACACATCTCTGTAATATTTGTGTCACATTTTTCTGATTGATATTCAAAAGTGTTTTCGTCGTTGTTATAATGTATAATAACATGGTCGAACATTCAATATTTGCAAAAGAGAGGCTCTGAAATTCAACGGTTTTACGCCGTGATTGAAATGCGATATTTATCAGTACGCTAATGTCGAATTCACAAATATGTACTATAGATAATATTTCAGTTTTCTCTCGGTTTCTCTGATCGTGAACCAACGAATGTGAAGTTCGTCGACACGTAAATTGGAATCACTATTCCTTTAATCTGATATGAAGCATAGTTTTCCATAGTTCAATAAGAATTTGTTTCGGTTGTCCATCATAGAACTCGTTTGTTGATTTCATATAATCGTGCAGTGAAGTTCCAGTTCACTGGATCAGAATCCAGTTATTTATAAAGTACAGTTCTAAAAGGGACTTATAAAGGAATTATTTTTCCATTCATTATGTTAAATAGAAAAATATTTTTAAAATAAAAAATTAATTTGTGGAACAATGTTCTAGAAAAGAAACCGGAAATTATACAAATCTACGCCGATAGAGGGCGCTTCAAAAGCCCTTCTCCAGCTAATTTAAACTGTATATTTTGTAATTTTTAATGTTTAGCCGGTTTTAATTTTTAAACTCGTTAATAATAAATTGGTAGATTTTTAAAGAACATTTCCTAGTAATTTCGGACTATTTTAGTATTAATCGGTTAGGAACATCGATCGTCAATTGTTCCGAGTTTACTTTTGAGGTTCGGATTTGATTCTTTGCCATTTCTATGGCGGCCACGGACTAAGACACATCTCTGTAATATTTGTGTCACATTTTTCTGATTGATATTCAAAAGTGTTTTCGTCGTTGTTATAATGTATAATAACATGGTCGAACATTCAATATTTGCAAAAGAGAGGCTCTGAAATTCAACGGTTTTACGCCGTGATTGAAATGCGATATTTATCAGTACGCTAATGTCGAATTCGCAAATATGTACTATAGATAATATTTCAGTTTTCTCTCGGTTTCTCTGATCGTGAACCAACGAATGTGAAGTTCGTCGACACGTAAATTGGAATCACTATTCCTTTAATCTGATATGAAGCATAGTTTTCCATAGTTCAATAAGAATTTGTTTCGGTTGTCCATCATAGAACTCGTTTGTTGATTTCATATAATCGTGCAGTGAAGTTCCAGTTCACTGGATCAGAATCCAGTTATTTATAAAGTACAGTTCTAAAAGGGACTTATAAAGGAATTATTTTTCCATTCATTATGTTAAATAGAAAAATATTTTTAAAATAAAAAATTAATTTGTGGAACAATGTTCTAGAAAAGAAACCGGAAATTAAGTACAAATCTACGCCGATAGAGGGCGCTTCAAAAGCCCTTCTCCAGCTAATTTAAACTGTATATTTTGTAATTTTTAATGTTTAGCCGGTTTTAATTTTTAAACTCGTTAATAATAAATTGGTAGATTTTTAAAGAACATTTCCTAGTAATTTCGGACTATTTTAGTATTAATCGGTTAGGAACATCGATCGTCAATTGTTCCGAGTTTACTTTTGAGGTTCGGATTTGATTCTTTGCCATTTCTATGGCGGCCACGGACTAAGACACATCTCTGTAATATTTGTGTCACATTTTTCTGATTGATATTCAAAAGTGTTTTCGTCGTTGTTATAATGTATAATAACATGGTCGAACATTCAATATTTGCAAAAGAGAGGCTCTGAAATTCAACGGTTTTACGCCGTGATTGAAATGCGATATTTATCAGTACGCTAATGTCGAATTCACAAATATGTACTATAGATAATATTTCAGTTTTCTCTCGGTTTCTCTGATCGTGAACCAACGAATGTGAAGTTCGTCGACACGTAAATTGGAATCACTATTCCTTTAATCTGATATGAAGCATAGTTTTCCATAGTTCAATAAGAATTTGTTTCGGTTGTCCATCATAGAACTCGTTTGTTGATTTCATATAATCGTGCAGTGAAGTTCCAGTTCACTGGATCAGAATCCAGTTATTTATAAAGTACAGTTCTAAAAGGGACTTATAAAGGAATTATTTTTCCATTCATTATGTTAAATAGAAAAATATTTTTAAAATAAAAAATTAATTTGTGGAACAATGTTCTAGAAAAGAAACCGGAAATTAAGTACAAATCTACGCCGATAGAGGGCGCTTCAAAAGCCCTTCTCCAGCTAATTTAAACTGTATATTTTGTAATTTTTAATGTTTAGCCGGTTTTAATTTTTAAACTCGTTAATAATAAATTGGTAGATTTTTAAAAGAACATTTCCTAGTAATTTCGGACTATTTTAGTATTAATCGGTTAGGAACATCGATCGTCAATTGTTCCGAGTTTACTTTTGAGGTTCGGATTTGATTCTTTGCCATTTCTATGGCGGCCACGGACTAAGACACATCTCTGTAATATTTGTGTCACATTTTTCTGATTGATATTCAAAAGTGTTTTCGTCGTTGTTATAATGTATAATAACATGGTCGAACATTCAATATTTGCAAAAGAGAGGCTCTGAAATTCAACGGTTTTACGCCATGATTGAAATGCGATATTTATCAGTACGCTAATGTCGAATTCACAAATATGTACTATAGATAATATTTCAGTTTTCTCTCGGTTTCTCTGATCGTGAACCAACGAATGTGAAGTTCGTCGACACGTAAATTGGAATCACTATTCCTTTAATCTGATATGAAGCATAGTTTTCCATAGTTCAATAAGAATTTGTTTCGGTTGTCCATCATAGAACTCGTTTGTTGATTTCATATAATCGTGCAGTGAAGTTCCAGTTCACTGGATCAGAATCCAGTTATTTATAAAGTACAGTTCTAAAAGGGACTTATAAAGGAATTATTTTTCCATTCATTATGTTAAATAGAAAAATATTTTTAAAATAAAAAATTAATTTGTGGAACAATGTTCTAGAAAAGAAACCGGAAATTAAGTACAAATCTACGCCGATAGAGGGCGCTTCAAAAGCCCTTCTCCAGCTAATTTAAACTGTATATTTTGTAATTTTTAATGTTTAGCCGGTTTTAATTTTTAAACTCGTTAATAATAAATTGGTAGATTTTAAAGAACATTTCCTAGTAATTTCGGACTATTTTAGTATTAATCGGTTAGGAACATCGATCGTCAATTGTTCCGAGTTTACTTTTGAGGTTCGGATTTGATTCTTTGCCATTTCTATGGCGGCCACGGACTAAGACACATCTCTGTAATATTTGTGTCACATTTTTCTGATTGATATTCAAAAGTGTTTTCGTCGTTGTTATAATGTATAATAACATGGTCGAACATTCAATATTTGCAAAAAGAGAGGCTCTGAAATTCAACGGTTTTACGCCGTGATTGAAATGCGATATTTATCAGTACGCTAATGTCGAATTCACAAATATGTACTATAGATAATATTTCAGTTTTCTCTCGGTTTCTCTGATCGTGAACCAACGAATGTGAAGTTCGTCGACACGTAAATTGGAATCACTATTCCTTTAATCTGATATGAAGCATAGTTTTCCATAGTTCAATAAGAATTTGTTTCGGTTGTCCATCATAGAACTCGTTTGTTGATTTCATATAATCGTGCAGTGAAGTTCCAGTTCACTGGATCAGAATCCAGTTATTTATAAAGTACAGTTCTAAAAGGGACTTATAAAGGAATTATTTTTCCATTCATTATGTTAAATAGAAAAATATTTTTAAAATAAAAAATTAATTTGTGGAACAATGTTCTAGAAAAGAAACCGGAAATTAAGTACAAATCTACGCCGATAGAGGGCGCTTCAAAAGCCCTTCTCCAGCTAATTTAAACTGTATATTTTGTAATTTTTAATGTTTAGCCGGTTTTAATTTTTAAACTCGTTAATAATAAATTGGTAGATTTTTGAAAGAACATTTCCTAGTAATTTCGGACTATTTTAGTATTAATCGGTTAGGAACATCGATCGTCAATTGTTCCGAGTTTACTTTTGAGGTTCGGATTTGATTCTTTGCCATTTCTATGGCGGCCACGGACTAAGACACATCTCTGTAATATTTGTGTCACATTTTTCTGATTGATATTCAAAAGTGTTTTCGTCGTTGTTATAATGTATAATAACATGGTCGAACATTCAATATTTGCAAAAGAGAGGCTCTGAAATTCAACGGTTTTACGCCGTGATTGAAATGCGATATTTATCAGTACGCTAATGTCGAATTCACAAATATGTACTATAGATAATATTTCAGTTTTCTCTCGGTTTCTCTGATCGTGAACCAACGAATGTGAAGTTCGTCGACACGTAAATTGGAATCACTATTCCTTTAATCTGATATGAAGCATAGTTTTCCATAGTTCAATAAGAATTTGTTTCGGTTGTCCATCATAGAACTCGTTTGTTGATTTCATATAATCGTGCAGTGAAGTTCCAGTTCACTGGATCAGAATCCAGTTATTTATAAAGTACAGTTCTAAAAGGGACTTATAAAGGAATTATTTTTCCATTCATTATGTTAAATAGAAAAATATTTTTAAAATAAAAAATTAATTTGTGGAACAATGTTCTAGAAAAGAAACCGGAAATTAAGTACAAATCTACGCCGATAGAGGGCGCTTCAAAAGCCCTTCTCCAGCTAATTTAAACTGTATATTTTGTAATTTTTAATGTTTAGCCGGTTTTAATTTTTAAACTCGTTAATAATAAATTGGTAGATTTTTGAAGAACATTTCCTAGTAATTTCGGACTATTTTAGTATTAATCGGTTAGGAACATCGATCGTCAATTGTTCCGAGTTTACTTTTGAGGTTCGGATTTGATTCTTTGCCATTTCTATGGCGGCCACGGACTAAGACACATCTCTGTAATATTTGTGTCACATTTTTCTGATTGATATTCAAAAGTGTTTTCGTCGTTGTTATAATGTATAATAACATGGTCGAACATTCAATATTTGCAAAAGAGAGGCTCTGAAATCAACGGTTTTACGCCATGATTGAAATGCGATATTTATCAGTACGCTAATGTCGAATTCACAAATATGTACTATAGATAATATTTCAGTTTTCTCTCGGTTTCTCTGATCGTGAACCAACGAATGTGAAGTTCGTCGACACGTAAATTGGAATCACTATTCCTTTAATCTGATATGAAGCATAGTTTTCCATAGTTCAATAAGAATTTGTTTCGGTTGTCCATCATAGAACTCGTTTGTTGATTTCATATAATCGTGCAGTGAAGTTCCAGTTCACTGGATCAGAATCCAGTTATTTATAAAGTACAGTTCTAAAAGGGACTTATAAAGGAATTATTTTTCCATTCATTATGTTAAATAGAAAAATATTTTTAAAATAAAAAATTAATTTGTGGAACAATGTTCTAGAAAAGAAACCGGAAATTAAGTACAAATCTACGCCGATAGAGGGCGCTTCAAAAGCCCTTCTCCAGCTAATTTAAACTGTATATTTTGTAATTTTTAATGTTTAGCCGGTTTTAATTTTTAAACTCGTTAATAATAAATTGGTAGATTTTTGAAAGAACATTTCCTAGTAATTTCGGACTATTTTAGTATTAATCGGTTAGGAACATCGATCGTCAATTGTTCCGAGTTTACTTTTGAGGTTCGGATTTGATTCTTTGCCATTTCTATGGCGGCCACGGACTAAGACACATCTCTGTAATATTTGTGTCACATTTTTCTGATTGATATTCAAAAGTGTTTTCGTCGTTGTTATAATGTATAATAACATGGTCGAACATTCAATATTTGCAAAAGAGAGGCTCTGAAATTCAACGGTTTTACGCCATGATTGAAATGCGATATTTATCAGTACGCTAATGTCGAATTCACAAATATGTACTATAGATAATATTTCAGTTTTCTCTCGGTTTCTCTGATCGTGAACCAACGAATGTGAAGTTCGTCGACACGTAAATTGGAATCACTATTCCTTTAATCTGATATGAAGCATAGTTTTCCATAGTTCAATAAGAATTTGTTTCGGTTGTCCATCATAGAACTCGTTTGTTGATTTCATATAATCGTGCAGTGAAGTTCCAGTTCACTGGATCAGAATCCAGTTATTTATAAAGTACAGTTCTAAAAGGGACTTATAAAGGAATTATTTTTCCATTCATTATGTTAAATAGAAAATATTTTTAAAATAAAAAATTAATTTGTGGAACAATGTTCTAGAAAAGAAACCGGAAATTAAGTACAAATCTACGCCGATAGAGGGCGCTTCAAAAGCCCTTCTCCAGCTAATTTAAACTGTATATTTTGTAATTTTTAATGTTTAGCCGGTTTTAATTTTTAAACTCGTTAATAATAAATTGGTAGATTTTTAAGAACATTTCCTAGTAATTTCGGACTATTTTAGTATTAATCGGTTAGGAACATCGATCGTCAATTGTTCCGAGTTTACTTTTGAGGTTCGGATTTGATTCTTTGCCATTTCTATGGCGGCCACGGACTAAGACACATCTCTGTAATATTTGTGTCACATTTTTCTGATTGATATTCAAAAGTGTTTTCGTCGTTGTTATAATGTATAATAACATGGTCGAACATTCAATATTTGCAAAAGAGAGGCTCTGAAATTCAACGGTTTTACGCCGTGATTGAAATGCGATATTTATCAGTACGCTAATGTCGAATTCACAAATATGTACTATAGATAATATTTCAGTTTTCTCTCGGTTTCTCTGATCGTGAACCAACGAATGTGAAGTTCGTCGACACGTAAATTGGAATCACTATTCCTTTAATCTGATATGAAGCATAGTTTTCCATAGTTCAATAAGAATTTGTTTCGGTTGTCCATCATAGAACTCGTTTGTTGATTTCATATAATCGTGCAGTGAAGTTCCAGTTCACTGGATCAGAATCCAGTTATTTATAAAGTACAGTTCTAAAAGGGACTTATAAAGGAATTATTTTTCCATTCATTATGTTAAATAGAAAATATTTTTAAAATAAAAAATTAATTTGTGGAACAATGTTCTAGAAAAGAAACCGGAAATTAAGTACAAATCTACGCCGATAGAGGGCGCTTCAAAAGCCCTTCTCCAGCTAATTTAAACTGTATATTTTGTAATTTTTAATGTTTAGCCGGTTTTAATTTTTAAACTCGTTAATAATAAATTGGTAGATTTTTAAAGAACATTTCCTAGTAATTTCGGACTATTTTAGTATTAATCGGTTAGGAACATCGATCGTCAATTGTTCCGAGTTTACTTTTGAGGTTCGGATTTGATTCTTTGCCATTTCTATGGCGGCCACGGACTAAGACACATCTCTGTAATATTTGTGTCACATTTTTCTGATTGATATTCAAAAGTGTTTTCGTCGTTGTTATAATGTATAATAACATGGTCGAACATTCAATATTTGCAAAAGAGAGGCTCTGAAATTCAACGGTTTTACGCCGTGATTGAAATGCGATATTTATCAGTACGCTAATGTCGAATTCACAAATATGTACTATAGATAATATTTCAGTTTTCTCTCGGTTTCTCTGATCGTGAACCAACGAATGTGAAGTTCGTCGACACGTAAATTGGAATCACTATTCCTTTAATCTGATATGAAGCATAGTTTTCCATAGTTCAATAAGAATTTGTTTCGGTTGTCCATCATAGAACTCGTTTGTTGATTTCATATAATCGTGCAGTGAAGTTCCAGTTCACTGGATCAGAATCCAGTTATTTATAAAGTACAGTTCTAAAAGGGACTTATAAAGGAATTATTTTTCCATTCATTATGTTAAATAGAAAAATATTTTTAAAATAAAAAATTAATTTGTGGAACAATGTTCTAGAAAAGAAACCGGAAATTAAGTACAAATCTACGCCGATAGAGGGCGCTTCAAAAGCCCTTCTCCAGCTAATTTAAACTGTATATTTTGTAATTTTTAATGTTTAGCCGGTTTTAATTTTTAAACTCGTTAATAATAAATTGGTAGATTTTTAAAGAACATTTCCTAGTAATTTCGGACTATTTTAGTATTAATCGGTTAGGAACATCGATCGTCAATTGTTCCGAGTTTACTTTTGAGGTTCGGATTTGATTCTTTGCCATTTCTATGGCGGCCACGGACTAAGACACATCTCTGTAATATTTGTGTCACATTTTTCTGATTGATATTCAAAAGTGTTTTCGTCGTTGTTATAATGTATAATAACATGGTCGAACATTCAATATTTGCAAAAGAGAGGCTCTGAAATTCAACGGTTTTACGCCGTGATTGAAATGCGATATTTATCAGTACGCTAATGTCGAATTCACAAATATGTACTATAGATAATATTTCAGTTTTCTCTCGGTTTCTCTGATCGTGAACCAACGAATGTGAAGTTCGTCGACACGTAAATTGGAATCACTATTCCTTTAATCTGATATGAAGCATAGTTTTCCATAGTTCAATAAGAATTTGTTTCGGTTGTCCATCATAGAACTCGTTTGTTGATTTCATATAATCGTGCAGTGAAGTTCCAGTTCACTGGATCAGAATCCAGTTATTTATAAAGTACAGTTCTAAAAGGGACTTATAAAGGAATTATTTTTCCATTCATTATGTTAAATAGAAAAATATTTTTAAAATAAAAAATTAATTTGTGGAACAATGTTCTAGAAAAGAAACCGGAAATTAAGTACAAATCTACGCCGATAGAGGGCGCTTCAAAAGCCCTTCTCCAGCTAATTTAAACTGTATATTTTGTAATTTTTAATGTTTAGCCGGTTTTAATTTTTAAACTCGTTAATAATAAATTGGTAGATTTTTAAGAACATTTCCTAGTAATTTCGGACTATTTTAGTATTAATCGGTTAGGAACATCGATCGTCAATTGTTCCGAGTTTACTTTTGAGGTTCGGATTTGATTCTTTGCCATTTCTATGGCGGCCACGGACTAAGACACATCTCTGTAATATTTGTGTCACATTTTTCTGATTGATATTCAAAAGTGTTTTCGTCGTTGTTATAATGTATAATAACATGGTCGAACATTCAATATTTGCAAAAGAGAGGCTCTGAAATTCAACGGTTTTACGCCATGATTGAAATGCGATATTTATCAGTACGCTAATGTCGAATTCACAAATATGTACTATAGATAATATTTCAGTTTTCTCTCGGTTTCTCTGATCGTGAACCAACGAATGTGAAGTTCGTCGACACGTAAATTGGAATCACTATTCCTTTAATCTGATATGAAGCATAGTTTTCCATAGTTCAATAAGAATTTGTTTCGGTTGTCCATCATAGAACTCGTTTGTTGATTTCATATAATCGTGCAGTGAAGTTCCAGTTCACTGGATCAGAATCCAGTTATTTATAAAGTACAGTTCTAAAAGGGACTTATAAAGGAATTATTTTTCCATTCATTATGTTAAATAGAAAAATATTTTTAAAATAAAAAAATTAATTTGTGGAACAATGTTCTAGAAAAGAAACCGGAAATTAAGTACAAATCTACGCCGATAGAGGGCGCTTCAAAAGCCCTTCTCCAGCTAATTTAAACTGTATATTTTGTAATTTTTAATGTTTAGCCGGTTTTAATTTTTAAACTCGTTAATAATAAATTGGTAGATTTTTAAAGAACATTTCCTAGTAATTTCGGACTATTTTAGTATTAATCAGGTTAGGAACATCGATCGTCAATTGTTCCGAGTTTACTTTTGAGGTTCGGATTTGATTCTTTGCCATTTCTATGGCGGCCACGGACTAAGACACATCTCTGTAATATTTGTGTCACATTTTTCTGATTGATATTCAAAAGTGTTTTCGTCGTTGTTATAATGTATAATAACATGGTCGAACATTCAATATTTGCAAAAGAGAGGCTCTGAAATTCAACGGTTTTACGCCATGATTGAAATGCGATATTTATCAGTACGCTAATGTCGAATTCACAAATATGTACTATAGATAATATTTCAGTTTTCTCTCGGTTTCTCTGATCGTGAACCAACGAATGTGAAGTTCGTCGACACGTAAATTGGAATCACTATTCCTTTAATCTGATATGAAGCATAGTTTTCCATAGTTCAATAAGAATTTGTTTCGGTTGTCCATCATAGAACTCGTTTGTTGATTTCATATAATCGTGCAGTGAAGTTCCAGTTCACTGGATCAGAATCAGTTATTTATAAAGTACAGTTCTAAAAGGGACTTATAAAGGAATTATTTTTCCATTCATTATGTTAAATAGAAAAATATTTTTAAAATAAAAAATTAATTTGTGGAACAATGTTCTAGAAAAGAAACCGGAAATTAAGTACAAATCTACGCCGATAGAGGCGCTTCAAAAGCCCTTCTCCAGCTAATTTAAACTGTATATTTTGTAATTTTTAATGTTTAGCCGGTTTTAATTTTTAAACTCGTTAATAATAAATTGGTAGATTTTAAAGAACATTTCCTAGTAATTTCGGACTATTTTAGTATTAATCAGTTAGGAACATCGATCGTCAATTGTTCCGAGTTTACTTTTGAGGTTCGGATTTGATTCTTTGCCATTTCTATGGCGGCCACGGACTAAGACACATCTCTGTAATATTTGTGTCACATTTTCTGATTGATATTCAAAAGTGTTTTCGTCGTTGTTATAATGTATAATAACATGGTCGAACATTCAATATTTGCAAAAGAGAGGCTCTGAAATTCAACGGTTTTACGCCGTGATTGAAATGCGATATTTATCAGTACGCTAATGTCGAATTCACAAATATGTACTATAGATAATATTTCAGTTTTCTCTCGGTTTCTCTGATCGTGAACCAACGAATGTGAAGTTCGTCGACACGTAAATTGGAATCACTATTCCTTTAATCTGATATGAAGCATAGTTTTCCATAGTTCAATAAGAATTTGTTTCGGTTGTCCATCATAGAACTCGTTTGTTGATTTCATATAATCGTGCAGTGAAGTTCCAGTTCACTGGATCAGAATCAGTTATTTATAAAGTACAGTTCTAAAAGGGACTTATAAAGGAATTATTTTCCATTCATTATGTTAAATAGAAAAATATTTTTAAAATAAAAAATTAATTTGTGGAACAATGTTCTAGAAAAGAAACCGGAAATTAAGTACAAATCTACGCCGATAGAGGGCGCTTCAAAAGCCCTTCTCCAGCTAATTTAAACTGTATATTTTGTAATTTTTAATGTTTAGCCGGTTTTAATTTTTAAACTCGTTAATAATAAATTGGTAGATTTTTAAAGAACATTTCCTAGTAATTTCGGACTATTTTAGTATTAATCAGGTTAGGAACATCGATCGTCAATTGTTCCGAGTTTACTTTTGAGGTTCGGATTTGATTCTTTGCCATTTCTATGGCGGCCACGGACTAAGACACATCTCTGTAATATTTGTGTCACATTTTTCTGATTGATATTCAAAAGTGTTTTCGTCGTTGTTATAATGTATAATAACATGGTCGAACATTCAATATTTGCAAAAGAGAGGCTCTGAAATTCAACGGTTTTACGCCATGATTGAAATGCGATATTTATCAGTACGCTAATGTCGAATTCACAAATATGTACTATAGATAATATTTCAGTTTTCTCTCGGTTTCTCTGATCGTGAACCAACGAATGTGAAGTTCGTCGACACGTAAATTGGAATCACTATTCCTTTAATCTGATATGAAGCATAGTTTTCCATAGTTCAATAAGAATTTGTTTCGGTTGTCCATCATAGAACTCGTTTGTTGATTTCATATAATCGTGCAGTGAAGTTCCAGTTCACTGGATCAGAATCCAGTTATTTATAAAGTACAGTTCTAAAAGGGACTTATAAAGGAATTATTTTTCCATTCATTATGTTAAATAGAAAAATATTTTTAAAATAAAAAAATTAATTTGTGGAACAATGTTCTAGAAAAGAAACCGGAAATTAAGTACAAATCTACGCCGATAGAGGGCGCTTCAAAAGCCCTTCTCCAGCTAATTTAAACTGTATATTTTGTAATTTTTTAATGTTTAGCCGGTTTTAATTTTTAAACTCGTTAATAATAAATTGGTAGATTTTTAAAGAACATTTCCTAGTAATTTCGGACTATTTTAGTATTAATCAGTTAGGAACATCGATCGTCAATTGTTCCGAGTTTACTTTTGAGGTTCGGATTTGATTCTTTGCCATTTCTATGGCGGCCACGGACTAAGACACATCTCTGTAATATTTGTGTCACATTTTCTGATTGATATTCAAAAGTGTTTTCGTCGTTGTTATAATGTATAATAACATGGTCGAACATTCAATATTTGCAAAAGAGAGGCTCTGAAATTCAACGGTTTTACGCCGTGATTGAAATGCGATATTTATCAGTACGCTAATGTCGAATTCACAAATATGTACTACAGATAATATTTCAGTTTTCTCTCGGTTTCTCTGATCGTGAACCAACGAATGTGAAGTTCGTCGACACGTAAATTGGAATCACTATTCCTTTAATCTGATATGAAGCATAGTTTTCCATAGTTCAATAAGAATTTGTTTCGGTTGTCCATCATAGAACTCGTTTGTTGATTTCATATAATCGTGCAGTGAAGTTCCAGTTCACTGGATCAGAATCAGTTATTTATAAAGTACAGTTCTAAAAGGGACTTATAAAGGAATTATTTTTCCATTCATTATGTTAAATAGAAAAATATTTTTAAAATAAAAAATTAATTTGTGGAACAATGTTCTAGAAAAGAAACCGGAAATTAAGTACAAATCTACGCCGATAGAGGGCGCTTCAAAAGCCCTTCTCCAGCTAATTTAAACTGTATATTTTGTAATTTTTAATGTTTAGCCGGTTTTAATTTTTAAACTCGTTAATAATAAATTGGTAGATTTTTAAAGAACATTTCCTAGTAATTTCGGACTATTTTAGTATTAATCAGGTTAGGAACATCGATCGTCAATTGTTCCGAGTTTACTTTTGAGGTTCGGATTTGATTCTTTGCCATTTCTATGGCGGCCACGGACTAAGACACATCTCTGTAATATTTGTGTCACATTTTCTGATTGATATTCAAAAGTGTTTTCGTCGTTGTTATAATGTATAATAACATGGTCGAACATTCAATATTTGCAAAAGAGAGGCTCTGAAATTCAACGGTTTTACGCCATGATTGAAATGCGATATTTATCAGTACGCTAATGTCGAATTCGCAAATATGTACTATAGATAATATTTCAGTTTTCTCTCGGTTTCTCTGATCGTGAACCAACGAATGTGAAGTTCGTCGACACGTAAATTGGAATCACTATTCCTTTAATCTGATATGAAGCATAGTTTTCCATAGTTCAATAAGAATTTGTTTCGGTTGTCCATCATAGAACTCGTTTGTTGATTTCATATAATCGTGCAGTGAAGTTCCAGTTCACTGGATCAGAATCAGTTATTTATAAAGTACAGTTCTAAAAGGGACTTATAAAGGAATTATTTTTCCATTCATTATGTTAAATAGAAAAATATTTTTAAAATAAAAAATTAATTTGTGGAACAATGTTCTAGAAAAGAAACCGGAAATTAAGTACAAATCTACGCCGATAGAGGGCGCTTCAAAAGCCCTTCTCCAGCTAATTTAAACTGTATATTTTGTAATTTTTAATGTTTAGCCGGTTTTAATTTTTAAACTCGTTAATAATAAATTGGTAGATTTTTAAGAACATTTCCTAGTAATTTCGGACTATTTTAGTATTAATCGGTTAGGAACATCGATCGTCAATTGTTCCGAGTTTACTTTTGAGGTTCGGATTTGATTCTTTGCCATTTCTATGGCGGCCACGGACTAAGACACATCTCTGTAATATTTGTGTCACATTTTTCTGATTGATATTCAAAAGTGTTTTCGTCGTTGTTATAATGTATAATAACATGGTCGAACATTCAATATTTGCAAAAGAGAGGCTCTGAAATCCAACGGTTTTACGCCATGATTGAAATGCGATATTTATCAGTACGCTAATGTCGAATTCACAAATATGTACTATAGATAATATTTCAGTTTTCTCTCGGTTTCTCTGATCGTGAACCAACGAATGTGAAGTTCGTCGACACGTAAATTGGAATCACTATTCCTTTAATCTGATATGAAGCATAGTTTTCCATAGTTCAATAAGAATTTGTTTCGGTTGTCCATCATAGAACTCGTTTGTTGATTTCATATAATCGTGCAGTGAAGTTCCAGTTCACTGGATCAGAATCCAGTTATTTATAAAGTACAGTTCTAAAAGGGACTTATAAAGGAATTATTTTTCCATTCATTATGTTAAATAGAAAAATATTTTAAAATAAAAAATTAATTTGTGGAACAATGTTCTAGAAAAGAAACCGGAAATTAAGTACAAATCTACGCCGATAGAGGGCGCTTCAAAAGCCCTTCTCCAGCTAATTTAAACTGTATATTTTGTAATTTTTAATGTTTAGCCGGTTTTAATTTTTAAACTCGTTAATAATAAATTGGTAGATTTTTGAAGAACATTTCCTAGTAATTTCGGACTATTTTAGTATTAATCGGTTAGGAACATCGATCGTCAATTGTTCCGAGTTTACTTTTGAGGTTCGGATTTGATTCTTTGCCATTTCTATGGCGGCCACGGACTAAGACACATCTCTGTAATATTTGTGTCACATTTTCTGATTGATATTCAAAAGTGTTTTCGTCGTTGTTATAATGTATAATAACATGGTCGAACATTCAATATTTGCAAAAGAGAGGCTCTGAAATCCAACGGTTTTACGCCATGATTGAAATGCGATATTTATCAGTACGCTAATGTCGAATTCGCAAATATGTACTATAGATATATTTCAGTTTTCTCTCGGTTTCTCTGATCGTGAACCAACGAATGTGAAGTTCGTCGACACGTAAATTGGAATCACTATTCCTTTAATCTGATATGAAGCATAGTTTTCCATAGTTCAATAAGAATTTGTTTCGGTTGTCCATCATAGAACTCGTTTGTTGATTTCATATAATCGTGCAGTGAAGTTCCAGTTCACTGGATCAGAATCCAGTTATTTATAAAGTACAGTTCTAAAAGGGACTTATAAAGGAATTATTTTTCCATTCATTATGTTAAATAGAAAAATATTTTTAAAATAAAAAATTAATTTGTGGAACAATGTTCTAGAAAAGAAACCGGAAATTAAGTACAAATCTACGCCGATAGAGGGCGCTTCAAAAGCCCTTCTCCAGCTAATTTAAACTGTATATTTTGTAATTTTTAATGTTTAGCCGGTTTTAATTTTTAAACTCGTTAATAATAAATTGGTAGATTTTGAAAGAACATTTCCCTAGTAATTTCGGACTATTTTAGCATTAATCGGTTAGGAACATCGATCGTCAATTGTTCCGAGTTTACTTTTGAGGTTCGGATTTGATTCTTTGCCATTTCTATGGCGGCCACGGACTAAGACACATCTCTGTAATATTTGTGTCACATTTTTCTGATTGATATTCAAAAGTGTTTTCGTCGTTGTTATAATGTATAATAACATGGTCGAACATTCAATATTTGCAAAAGAGAGGCTCTGAAATCCAACGGTTTTACGCCATGATTGAAATGCGATATTTATCAGTACGCTAATGTCGAATTCGCAAATATGTACTATAGATATGATTTCAGTTTTCTCTCGGTTTCTCTGATCGTGAACCAACGAATGTGAAGTTCGTCGACACGTAAATTGGAATCACTATTCCTTTAATCTGATATGAAGCATAGTTTTCCATAGTTCAATAAGAATTTGTTTCGGTTGTCCATCATAGAACTCGTTTGTTGATTTCATATAATCGTGCAGTGAAGTTCCAGTTCACTGGATCAGAATCCAGTTATTTATAAAGTACAGTTCTAAAAGGGACTTATAAAGGAATTATTTTTCCATTCATTATGTTAAATAGAAAAATATTTTTAAAATAAAAAATTAATTTGTGGAACAATGTTCTAGAAAAGAAACCGGAAATTAAGTACAAATCTACGCCGATAGAGGGCGCTTCAAAAGCCCTTCTCCAGCTAATTTAAACTGTATATTTTGTAATTTTTAATGTTTAGCCGGTTTTAATTTTTAAACTCGTTAATAATAAATTGGTAGATTTTTAAAGAACATTTCCTAGTAATTTCGGACTATTTTAGTATTAATCGGTTAGGAACATCGATCGTCAATTGTTCCGAGTTTACTTTTGAGGTTCGGATTTGATTCTTTGCCATTTCTATGGCGGCCACGGACTAAGACACATCTCTGTAATATTTGTGTCACATTTTTCTGATTGATATTCAAAAGTGTTTTCGTCGTTGTTATAATGTATAATAACATGGTCGAACATTCAATATTTGCAAAAGAGAGGCTCTGAAATCCAACGGTTTTACGCCATGATTGAAATGCGATATTTATCAGTACGCTAATGTCGAATTCGCAAATATGTACTATAGATAATATTTCAGTTTTCTCTCGGTTTCTCTGATCGTGAACCAACGAATGTGAAGTTCGTCGACACGTAAATTGGAATCACTATTCCTTTAATCTGATATGAAGCATAGTTTTCCATAGTTCAGTAAGAATTTGTTTCGGTTGTCCATCATAGAACTCGTTTGTTGATTTCATATAATCGTGCAGTGAAGTTCCAGTTCACTGGATCAGAATCCAGTTATTTATAAAGTACAGTTCTAAACAGGGACTTATAAAGGAATTATTTTTCCATTCATTATGTTAAATAGAAAAATATTTTTAAAATAAAAAATTAATTTGTGGAACAATGTTCTAGAAAAGAAACCGGAAATTAAGTACAAATCTACGCCGATAGAGGGCGCTTCAAAGCCCTTCTCCAGCTAATTTAAACTGTATATTTTGTAATTTTTAATGTTTAGCCGGTTTTAATTTTTAAACTCGTTAATAATAAATTGGTAGATTTTGAAGAACATTTCCTAGCAATTTCGGACTATTTTAGTATTAATCGGTTAGGAACATCGATCGTCAATTGTTCCGAGTTTACTTTTGAGGTTCGGATTTGATTCTTTGCCATTTCTATGGCGGGACAGTGTTGTCTACATATTTTATTTATATTCAAGTTATATTTTTCTAAATTATGAATTACTGATTAAAGTGAGTTTATTTCACAGATGCATTTTATAGCAACAATTAAGTCGCTCTAATTTTCTCTGATGCGATCCTGGTATTTCCTATTAATTTCCCAGGATAATTTCTGACACTTTTCTTTGTTATAAACTCATACTGCGGCATCAACGCGAATTACAATGTACACAAAAATAAGTAATTTGCTTAGGCGGAGTGAACTCTTCATTTAATCGTACTCACTGTATTTTAGCTGCGAGGATCGCTAATCAACCCAGTTTGATACTAACTCTTTAACACCATTTCAAAACTAATTCTATAATAGTCGTTTCATAGTTGCAGTTAAGTAAGTTATATAGTTTACTTAGGCATAGGGAAATAGCGGAAGCAATTGATGTTAAATTTTATCACGGTAATGTTTATTGCTGAAATTTTGTATTCATTAAAATGAAAATTTAGAATAGATGATACTTAGGATATATTAAAGAATCATCATATTATGAAAGGAAAATTATAGTTTCAACAACGATTTCGTTTTTAATTGCAACATTTTTACCGTTTGACAAAGACAGTGACAGACTTACCTATTCGGTTTGAGTTGTTTTGAGTTGGTTCTGTTATATTTTGGCGTTTTAAAATTGGTAGCGTTTTAATTCAACATATTAATAGTGGAATATTAACAAAATTTAAACCGTTCGGTCGAAAAACACTAAAGAAATGAACTAACTCTCCCGCAATTACACCGATCTCACCCTACTACAGATCTTGAAGTACTGTTTGTCCGTGAGCTCACCTTACAAATATGTCAGTCTCCTTATAAAAACGTTGCACTATTTTTAACTAGTACGACTTTTTAACATCATTATTGCCGCTTGTATTTTATAGTTGTGTCATAAATATAACATTTGATTACCAAATTATCGATTCTATTTCCCCGCGATACCCGTTGCAACCTTCAATTAGTCAGGTTACCTCCTAAGTTCCTGAAAGGGTTATTTAATTTAAGACATTATTAAATTGTGAAACCCCGCGTAGCTCCATGGTCGGTGACGCCAGGGTGACCGTTATGAATCCTGATAAGATTAATTGCTGGTTTTTTGGGGTTTTGGGTTTTGGGTTGGGGGCTGAGTGATTGGAATTGTAAGGTGGGGGGTTTAATTGGAGGCTTGGATTCTCCCTGTAAAAATTAGCCCACTCACTATAGGCTGTGGTGTTAACCCTAGATATAAACGAATACGTGAACGACGTCACTACGAATACACTTTATTCTACTCTAATATGCTACTCTCATTATACATCTCGCAATATATACCAACACAATTGTTGGGATGCAGTTTTCGGCAACACTCCAGATAAATAAATTCAAATAGGATTTTTCATTCAAATAATTTCGATTTCATTTTCGATTTGGAACCTTCTATTTGGAATCTTCGATCAATAGGCCGCCGTTCAACCCTTGTATTTTATTATGGATCCATCGGCTCATTTAAAAATCGATTTGGGACAATTCCCGCGCAAATTCCGTGGTAACGAATTCGGCCTCTTTCTTACACGCTGTCCTTATATAGAAGGCCGTATATTCACTATTAATATATATATATAAATTACAAACAATTAAACAACACAATTGGGCATTTTTAGCGCAATTGTCCGAGTCAAGATCGCCCGACGGTTGTCCGGAGGGAACGACAGAGGGAGGGACAGAACGCGTTTCATCGTAGAGGAGTAACTCGTGCTCAATCCGATGCAAGGATCGGTTCAGTGGGACTCTGCCCCATCGACGACGGCCTGTTTCAAATGTTCCACCACCGGCGACAATGCCCGCGAAAATTCCATGGTAACAAATTCGGCTTCTTTCTTATACGCTGTCCTTATACAGGAGGACGTATATATATATATATATATATATATATATATATATATATACAAAAAGCAGGTGTGTTAAACTAATAATAATCATATATTAGCAAAAGTATACGGTAGCGTTTTAGTCGAAATTCGTGTGCGCTCTGCTCCCTTCCCCGTTGCTCAGTTCCCCGTAATATATGTGAGCCAAATTTTAATACTATAATTGTATATATACAAAATAAAGAATTATTTTGATTGTATTGTGACAAAATAATTGGACTTGGCTTATTTAATTGAGGTTAAGACAGCTTAATATATTTACCTGTGTGTACGGAGTGCTGTGTGTTCGAGTTAACAGTATCGATTCACGTTTTGTGGGGTGGAAGGGTTTGGCGCTAACGTATTAATAACTTTATTCCGCATTTAACGGAAAAGGGGTTGTATGGGGTGGATTAGGTTGGTTCGCGATTGACGTATGGGGCTTACCGCCGTTGAACCCTAAGCCGGGTGTTAGTTAGTGTTATGAGCGCGCTAAGCCTTCTCCGAGTGTTCGAAAACTATCGTTTTCGCGTATCTTACGTGACGATGAATGGCGGCGGTACACAGAAATTATACTCCGTCCGCTATCGATCCTACGTGGATATCGAATATACTGCCCGAAACGGCGCCAGATGAAAGAGGCGGCTGTTCGTGCGGTGTTTTATGAAACCGCAAATCGTGTTCTCCGATACATCGCGAACGCGTTCGACAAACAAAAACGTCCAAAAATTTTTCTTCAATCAAATACTGCAATAAAAAATTAATAATTTACGACTGTATTAAAACTGCCCAAATGTTCGAGATTGGAAAGAGAATAATCGCCAGGCAGTATTGAGAGATAATGAACTGATGAAACAGTCATGTTTAGGATATATTCGATTTCTTAAAAAGTATTTAAGCTCGATGAATTGATAGAATGAAAAGTTACCTTTCAAGTCTTTTCAATGGGGCTGCTTTCGATCAGCTTAACAGCACTAAGGCAGCAGTAACAATTAATCGAAAACTGAGTTATATTCGTTATACTGTCCATGCGCAGAACGAAACTAGACGGACTTTGATTCGGGACATAGTCAACATTTACGCTAATTTAGTCTATAATAAATATCTGCTCTATCGAAATTAATATATAAAAATATTGCTAATATGCAAATACAGCGTGCGTAACTGTTTGCGTTGTATGCATAAATATATTTTGAGGGTCAAAGAGCACCACCGGCCACAAAATTGGGGAAAAACCCCATGATGCCGCCAAATACCAACAAGATTCTGATACTGTGGTGAATTATCAAGAGAAAATTAGAGTCGTCGGAGTGAGGGAGGAGAGAGGAGTCAGAAATTGGTGTTGCCAGGCGGGGAGGGGTTTTGACGGGGCATTCCACAGTCAGTTTCCTCGCTCCCTATCGGACCAACTTGTCCAATACGGCCTCTGGAGATAATATAAGCGTAACTGAAAGTTACAGAAGATAGGACAATATAAGAGATACCGTAGATTTCGTGTTTTCTATCGGCTCTCGCTGGTTAGTCCCTCCTCAAAAACACAATAACATGACAAGTATATACACACACAACAAACAGACACCTCTAATAAAGATGGCGAGCAGCCGAAACCTGTCTAGCAAAAGACCAAACCGGCGAGAGGAAATAGAAACACGCGAAATTTACAATGTTTATTATGTTTAATCGAGTATTTATTATTATCACCCGGTCGCGCTTTTCCACTGTTATTAGTCTTGCAAGTGGCGGAAAAGTTACCTTTTTGGTTAATTTTCTTTCTGGGTTTCTCCCGGCGAATTTTTAATTGGGGAAGCACCCAACGTCTTCCACGTTGTCTACTCACTGCCGGACGAAACCGGTCTGGCAAAAGAGCGAACCGGCGAGAGGACACAGAAACACACTACATCTACAGTATTCCAAGCCCTCGCAGACCAGAGAACAGGTATTCTAAATAAGTTAGATTTAATGAATAGATCGTGCCGGAAGAAAGAACGGACTGAAAGCAAGTAAAACCGGTGGTGTTAGTTTCATAAACTGCCCCGAGGGGTTGGGGATGGGGGTCGGTGGTCGCGCATCCCGACTAATCCTCGAGGATTAATTCGGGCCAATTCCGGGTGGAAATAAATTCTGGGGTGGATTGTAAATTTTAGTCATTCACCTCCCTCTGGGGTAGATCGGTGAAAGGGTGGGTATTCAACAAGTGGACAACCATATTCCCCGGCCTTCGGTACATCGGCATCACTTTTAATTACAGCTCTGTCTCAATTCGGTCGTTTATATCTTCATTAGCCCATAAAACGGATTATTAACGCACTGGTAATCGGCACCCTACTTAACCGTATTTATTTCCACCCTACTGTTATTTCTGCCCTCTGGGGCCGTAAACAATTAATTGATGTTCTGGAATTCGAAATATCTGTTGATTAAATTTTAAACTGATCGATTTCGGTCTGCCAGGTGTCGATACCGCGTCATCTGCAATTCTAAACAGTCCGGCTACAAACTGCAATTTTTTATTGAACAATCAACAATCGGTTATAGGTGCAATTGATTCGTCTATTGTTCTGACACGGTTCATACGATGAAGGAATCGCCCGCTGTGGCTTGCTATTCTGGACGGAGAAGATATCTAAGTTTAAGCCGCCCAGGATGGGTAACGCGGAGCAAAGATGTTCGCCGCTTGGAATAAGAAAAATACCGGTGTATTGAGGACGGATGGAAGGACTTTCTTTTTGTATCACAGGCTTACACAAATCTCAATGACATTATACCCAATAGAGTTCCAATACGATTCTCCTGGATATCGTAGATTTCGTGTGAACTTTGGATGTTTTTGGGCATCCCCACTGCACTGTCATTGTCACTTGTACTGTCTGAACAGACAACCGCCGCAGTACAAGTGCCACAGTGTGACTAACACCACTACCAAAACCGGCCAGGCAAAAGACCGAACCGGCGAGAGGAGACAGAAACACACGAAATCTACGGTATACTAACTTATTTCTTATGATTGAGTGAAGAAGTGAATAGAATTATCACAAACTAACTGTTGGTTTTGTGTCGTCTCCTTCCGACGGTTCGGAAGCCTTACCGGCCCATAATCAGGGTACGACCCTGAGCTAACTAACACTCGAGAGACACCAGGAAGTAAAAGAACGAAAACCGTTCCAATGGAGCCCGCTCAGGTGATTTCCAAAACAGGAAAATCCTCTAATATCCTCTAAGGGGAGGGGCCAGCCCCTGAGAACCGAGGTTCTTCCCACATTATTAAGCGATCCTAACGGAAATCAGTTAGTGATAAGTTCAAGTTCGTTTAATTTATTTCCTTAATTAATGTTATACTACTGAGTGAGGTACAAAGTGCTAACAAGATGCCACGAAACAGACGGCTACTTCCGCTATTATATTGGACCTGATAGGCGAGTGGGAAATGGAATATTCTAATTAATATACCGGAAAATGCGAATATGTATTAAACTCCAAATTAAGGCGGTTTGAAATAAACATATTTTAATACGCTGTTGATGATAATACGATTTGAAGTGGTAAAATGCCATTGGACCAAAAGGTAGGAAACCAATTCGAACTAAAGTTGGAACGGTACTAGAAAATCGTCCAATTAATAGAGGCGAACTTTTCCTGTTTTGCGGAACGTGAATTTGAATTTGCACTCTCACGTCCCAATTAAATCGGTTTCAAATAAAATATGAAAACAAATTCATCAGAATAAACTGGAAAATAAATTTGAACCAAGCAAAATCAAATTTTATGAAGCCGGCCGGCGAACACGATACTAAACCCGAACAACCGCCTTGCCTTGAGGACTTAGTATCAAGCTGCGCCGTCTTAACAATAAAAATATTTAGTATTCAATATTTGGTTTATTTATAAGTTTATATATAATTTATGGTTTATATATAAGCGTGGAATTACGCTTCTATTCATGGAAATCGTCGTCTTCAGTAGTATTACGTCGGTGAATTAGCGATACAATCTACTAGTTATCTTTGAGTTGGCGCTCCCTAAAAAATAATTAGGAACGAAAAACTACTCTTCTGGCCCGAAAAATACTGACATGCAACATTTACGTTTTCGATACGTTTACGTTTGCTTAGATGCAAATGCGAATCTGAAGGAAATTACAAATTACTATCGGTTAAGCTAAGTCCCATATCAGAGTAAACCGGTTCTACAGCTCTAGCAGTTCTTGTGACGTTATGATTACCGTGGGCCGCACTAACTTTCATAAATAATATATAAGTCATGGGTCGACGGAGATAGTAAACAAATGAACAAGCGAGATTTGACAAGCCCTTTCGGGTCGTAAGTTTGTTGAAAAGAAACCGGGTACGGCTTGTGAGAGCCGACAAGCCCGCGGGTCGACGTAAGACCGTTCACCTCAAGGAGTTGAGGACCCCGGCGAAGAAGCGAGTGCGCTTCTCGTAAGAAATAAGAGTTCGGGATATAGGTCGGCGAGCTTGTTCCACGGTGATTCGGGGAGCTCGTAATAAGGGAAGAGTTCGCGTTCGGATTCCCGGAACTGATCACCGGGGAATGTAAATAATTTTACTGATTGGTGGCAAGTGGATTTGTAATTTAATTATTACTGGGCGGGGCGGTAGCCTATCCTAAAGAAAACTCGGTACGCGGGTGGGGTTTTATCCCCACTGCTTCCCGGTCCGTCATTCGGTAGGCAGGGGTCTACTGAATTTGAAATTGAAGAGATAAGTGCGTGTATAGTGTATAGAAATTCCATGGCTGTGGCCTCGCCACGCAGTTAAAACCTACCCCGTAAAGCCATAGTATTGTTCGCGAACATAATCAACGAAATTCTGAGGCGAGGCGAGGCACAAATCGAAATCATCCTCGACTGTCCGACTAGGAATAGCCCTTTTATCGTTCAAAGATATGTAACCCTAATAAGGCATACTACGTGTAATAATTTAATAAATGTTTTCCTTTCTTTCCCATAATATTACTATAGTAATATTTAAATTATTTTTATTACGTTTTGTATGTACATATCATCAATATTATTCATGTTGCAGATGTTTCAGATATTCCGGAAAGGAGCATTGTTAAAAGAAGAAGAAGAAAAATCATGGTATTATTAAACTATAGATTATTTAAAATAATTTTTTAGTACACTTTATGTGTATATATCATCATTAATATTCGTGTCGCAATTAATTCTTTCCCTGCATTTTTCCCGTCGTGGAAATTGGAAATATAGTCGCCTACGGCTATCACCGTCCAAATTTTATTAAACCCCGTTTACGATCGAATACTAACTTCAGTATACATGGTAGCTTTCGTATTTGACCGCACCGGACCGTGAGCGCTGCCGGTTAAATATTTGAATTTTTCAAATTTTTGAAACTATAACATTTTATAATTCCTTTTCTGCATTTAATAACCACGATTTAATAATTACATTATTTTACCAAATGTTATATTCCAGAATAGTATATGCTACAGTGCGAGACAATAAAATTCGTGGAGAACCACACCAAGTAAATTTAGTATTTCTTCTAAAAACATATATTTCTTTTCTATTTCAGTAACTGAAGGCATACTCCTTGGAAACTTCGAGCCTGGCAAAATAAAGTAAATTATTACCATGGAAACGACTCAAAATGTTTAAAATAAAAACCAATCCAACGCCCGTGCGATTCGGACCCATGAAACAAAGCGACCATTTATATTATTAACACCTGACTTTGCCCACCGTCTTAAGTGTAGTAATTTTGTTTTTCTTCCTTTCCTTCTTTCCTTCTAATTATTAAATAATGTTTTACTTAAGTTACCAGAAGTCGATTTCGATCCTATGGCCAGAAAATGGGGTGGTGCCCGAAGCACCAATGTGCAAAATCTGCCACGAATACGCAGTTTCCCAGTACGGAATATATTCATTTTCTCGCCGCGTTAAATACTTTATAATAGAGGTTGTTTTAAATAAGGCTGTTTAAAAGAAATACTTGGCAAGCCATTATTTCCATTCGCACTTCGGTCACGTTTCCAAGTGCCTAAGGAAATTGATATTTATAATCTTAAATTAGTCTTGATAAATAATTGATTAGTTAATTCTCTGTTTATACACGTTTGTATATTATTATTTTTTCATATTTTTTAAACTATGTTTTCTGTTAGTTGATAACTGGAGTACACTATGACGGCCATATGTGAAAATATTGAATAACAAATTCAAGAATTATAAATACACTCTTTGTATTATATTAATGAAATATTATAAATATATGCAGGTATTGTTACATTTTTCACTCTTTTATTGTTTCCCTTGTTTTCCCAAATGACTGAAGTAAAAGTACACAGTAAATATTAAATAAATAACAAGAATAATTTTTCCCATCGTCTGTAACATCATCAATAATACAGTAAAGTATGTAGACAGTTGTCAGGGTGAACATCCTATAAGCACAATCACTGTCGGACTTTACATCAGGAAAAGGGCAATCGGCCTAGAGCCGGTGGAACCAAAAAAAACCAACTGAAGATTTATTAAATTCCAATTTAAATATTAATTCTTATGTATTACTATGTTTCCCAGCATTCGTGATATAGATGGTTTCAATGCTAACATAATAATATGTATATATCTTACAAATTTTGCATAAACCAAAATGAGTTCATAAATATAGTTATCTTAAAATTGCAGCACAGCACAGAAAGCTCCTTTCAGCGAGTTCGCGAAATCTCCGCCAGATGGCGGCACAAGACGGTCAGAATTAATGAAGCTTCATCGGGTTCTTGAAACGGCCGCTAGAGCCCTCTAGCCCGGCACAATATAAGCCAAGTCGCTTGATCTCAGTTCGCTAAATCCACACCGGATGGCAGCACAAGACGGTCAGAATTAATGAACCTACGTCCGGTTCTTGAAATGGCCGCTAGAGGGCGGCACAATACACCTCACAGAGCTACGTCGAAGAGTCATCAGAGCAGATAGAAGATTTAGAAGACAACGATCAACAGGAGACGAAGAAACTATCCGGCTTTTAAAGACTGCAAGATCACATGCTAGGAATGAATACAATCGAGCGATACGCCAGGCCAAAATACGATCTTGGCAAGCGTGTGTTGAAACAACTGGTAATTCTGATCCTTGGGGCCTTATTTACAAGATTGTCCTTGACAAACGTAATCAGGCCAACATAATGTATTCTCTTACCAATGGAGATTCTGCTACCGTGAGCTGGAAAGAATCAACTAAAAAAAACTCCTGGAACTCCCTCCTAAAAAGAGAACCCCAGGAATCTAACAATGGAGCAAAAGGACCTGGTCGAGGTCAACAGAATCTATATGGCAGATGACTCGAACCATTTTCCAACGACGACGTCGCTACGGCTGTCCAAGGAATGCGATGTAACAAATCCCCGGGCCCTGATTATGTGGAGGTAGACGTATTGAAGCGTATCAACGAGGCTACAACGGGAGTGTTAACATCCCTCTTTAACCAGTGTCTTGATGCTGGAGTCTTCCCAACATCATGGAAAGTAGGAAATATTAAATTCCTACCAAAGAAAATGGCAAACCACTCACTGACAGTAGAGCCTATCGACCCATCTCGCTGCTCTCTGTTACAGGGAAGCTGCTAGAGAGAATCATGCTAGATAGGCTCAGTTCTCTGTACAATAGAGCGGGTCTCGCTGCTCTCTGTTACTGGGAAGTTGCTCGAGCGTCTCATGATGGCTAAGTTGGGCTTGCTGTATGAGGGGCGAGACTCGCTTCGCCGCACCAGTACGGGTTTCGGAAAGGGCGTGGGACGGAGGACGCCCTGTTGGCGGTTGTGAGCGCGGCGACCTTGCCATATAGGTATGTGGCGGCGATCTTCATTGATATCGAGGCGGCCTATGATTCGCTTTGGTGGCCGAATATCCTGGGACGGTTGCGGGCGGCGGGTTGCCCCGGGAACCTCTATCGGTTGGTGCGGTCGTACCTTTCGGACAGGGTTGTAATGGTTCAGGGGCCGGGTTGCAGGTGGAGCGGGTTGTCCGCAGGGCTCGGTCCTATCCCCTTCTTTTGGGACATAGTATTGGATATGTATCTGGAGGCGGACGATTGCTATGTTCACCGGAAGGTGGCGTACGCCGATGATATTGTTCTCATCGTCGCGGGAATTCGCGATTGGATATTGAGCGGAAGGCCTCTGGCGCGTTGCGAAACTTTATGGATTGGACAACTAGGGTTCACCTGCGGGTCTCTGTGCCGAAGACAAGTGCCATGTTTCTGAAGGGCAGTCTGGGGGCGCGGCCCCTTGTGTTAGGGTTGTCTGGGGCTCCTTCGGTGGGTGCCGGTGGTCCGCTATCTGTGGGTTACTCTCGACAGTTCGCTTTCTTTCGTTCCCCATGTGCGGGATGTACGAACCAAAATTCAGGTGGTGGCCGGTAAACTGGCCCGGGTGGCCACGAAGTCTTGGGGCTGCGCGGTCGCGTATTCGCACCCTCTATAAGGGAGTCTGTGTGGCGATCGCTGCTTACGGTTCTTCTGTGTGGGCTCATCAACTGCGGCATGTGTCTGTGCGGCGGCACCTCTTGGCGGCTCAGAGAAGCTTTGTGCTGCTGTCGACTAATGCCTGTCGCACGGTTAGTACGGATGCTTTGCAGGTCCTGACTGGTTGTCCGCCTATGGATCTTGAGGTTGCGCGGCGGGTGCTTCGTCAGGCTGTCCGGGTTGGTCGTCCCCTCCAGTTGTTGGGCCTCGGTGTGAATGGGATTGGCACCGGATCGGGGGATGTCCGGGAGTTCCTTGGTGGTGAGCAGCTGAAGAGGATTGATGTGGATTTGGCGCGGGTTTGGGATGGGCGCTGGACGGCGGCGGTGAACGGCAGCGTGACGCGGCGCTTCATTGGTCAGGGCTCTGTCTTTTGGAAGAAGGTGGCTCCGGAGTGGGGCATGCATCTCTTGTTTCTGATTACGGGGCACGGTTCCATGAATCATCACCTGCACCGGTTAGACTTGGCTGACCGCCCGGAGTGCCGGTGCGGAGAATTGGAGACGTGGGAGCACGTTTTGTTGGATTGTAGGTTCTGGGACGCAGAGCGGCGGGATTTGGTGAGGGGACGGGGAGGGCGGTGGTCACCGAACTCGCGGTCCTTTGAGGGATTACCGGGCTAAATTGGCGGAGTTTGCAGGAAGGGTTTTACTCAGCGCTCACGGCAATGAGAGCTCTGGGGTTTTCTCCCTGCTTTGCACACAATCACTTGAGTGGGATAGTAGAGCAAGCGCCTCCACGTGGCGGGACAGGGCGGGGGTTCAGGACCCTAGGGATCCTTGGCCCCGGCGAAGACTCGAAAGTGTGCTGGTTCCTTTCGCCCCTCAGCGGGGAGGCGAGTTGCGGTGTTAAAGTAGATTGAGTTTTGCTAACTTCAGTAAGGCTGCAAATGACCTAGCGGTCGCACAGCCTGAGTACAGATCGAAAATTTAGGTTTTCGGAAAATTACAGATATCGGCCCCATATATGTACCACAAGTGTTCCAATGTGAGCTACACTTGCCCCTAAAAGTTGGGGTCGGAAATCAAAAATTTAGGTTTTCGTTAATTTTCAGATATCGGCCTCATATTGCACATGTAAGTGTAACTACGGGACCTACACTTGCCCCTAAAAGGAGAGGTGGGAAATCGAAAATTTAGGTTTTCGAAAATTTTCAGTAATCGGCCCCATATTGCACCAAGTGTTCCAATATGAGCTACACTTGCCCATAAAAGTTGGGGTCGGAAATAAAAATTAAGGTTTTACGAAAATTTTCAGATATCGGCCCCATATTGCACCCACAAGTGTTCCAATACGAGCTACACTTGCCCCTAAAAGTAGATGTCGGAAATCAAAATTAAAGTTTTCGAAAATTTCAGATATCGGCCCCATATTGAACCCACAAGTTTACCTGAGTAGAACTTTAGAAAAGAACAGTTTTCGAAACGCACTACACAGAGGTGGCGTTCAAAGCTCCCACTGACAGCCTACTGTCCGACTCGACCGACACTGTCCGGGCCCAGGTAAGTGGTCTGTCTTTTAAAAGGGATAAGGCGCAAATATGAGAAATTATATCTCGGTTCCTTCCATATTGACACGAAACCGCTCCCGCGAGCATTTTTCAATAATTAAGCCAGCTAAAAATACCTAGAACCCTTAACGAAAAAAAAATAATTTATAGACTTTTTACTAATAATGTTACACATTTAATTTTTATTAACAGGTATATACGGTTCTTAGCGTTGTAGTAAACTGGTAGTTAATTTCTGTCGGTATTCAAGGCAATAAAGAGAACTGGGCGTTTAGTAGGAACTGCGTTTCATTTGTCGAGGCGAGCGGGGAAATGTTGTTTTAGTTATTTTGGTTTCATTAATGCTCCCCTAGGCTTCATCCGGCGAAGACGGGTTTAAGAAACTGGAACAGGTTTATTATTATTTGCGGGAATCATTATTTCAGTATTATTTGCGGTACCGTTAGGGAAATGGGAAACCTTCCGGTGCCGTATTTCTACTGGGAAAAGTCCTTTCATCGGGCTGGAATATAGCTCATCCGTCTGGGGTAATATATACTTGGATACAAGGAACTTGGAATTTCCTTCAATTGAAAAATTCAAATAATCTAAGTTGTAGAAGGAAAAGGATAACCGATTCCTGGACTATAACATGTTTCGCTCGGAAACGATTAAATGTATCTCTAATGCGAGGCGAAACCGAAGGCGAATTCGGAACTGAATTTTAAAGATGAGAGAAAATCTTTCAATCATGCCAAGCAGCCGAGTGAATGAACTAAAAATAAATAATCTGAATTATCACTAACTTCCGGTAGTATCGCATAATACTGTGGAAGAACCTCGATTGGCAGGGTCGACCCGCTCCTTGTCCGGGATTTTTCCTGTTTCTGCGAGGTACACTGGAGATACAAGATACAAATAATTTTTATTACTATAAATACAATATTACAAACGCTATAAACAAGTTTGGTTAAGTGTATGTATTCCGGCCTATCGGCCTTTTACATTTGTTTTCTTAAATATTATAATACATTATACATGATTTTTTTTTACGATATTGTTTTGTTAGTCGGGAAAATACACAATAAAAACCCGAGGACCTAGACTACACTCTCTACATTCACTCGCACAAACACACACATTCGCTCACACACTTTGCACTGCACTTGGCACTTGCTACTTGGGTTCACTACGCTGCTCGCGAAACTCGATGTCGGCGCACTGATCACTGTGGCACTGGTGACAGTATACGACCGGTCGTATACCGTCGTTAGCACTATGCACTATAGGCACATTAGCTGGCTCATCCACAGCTTTCACTACACTGTTTCACTTTCACTTTGGTTGGGGGGTCTTCTAGCTGGGCGTGAGCACCCTCCTCCTTGAGGTACGTCTTTTGGGTGGCCAGTGGGGTCTTTGGGGTAGCCGGGAGGAAGATGCCAGGGGATTTGGGTGGATTTGGAGTTTGTCTCTGTGTTTGGTCGTTATTTTGTCTATTATTTCGTCCAGTTTAGGTGTCTGGGCCAAGTCGTGTACGTGTTCTGTTCTTGTTCTTGGGGGTATGTCGAGGGCTATACGGAGGCATTTGTTCTGTGTGATTTGTAGTTTTTTCAAGTGTGTGTTGGCCGCTTTACGCCAAACGGGACACGCGTAAAGTAGGGAGGGCCTGATTATTGTTTTGTATACGGTCAGTTTCGAGCTCTCATTGAGCACCTTTGACTTGAGAAGACAGTAGAGTCTTCCTAGTTTGATTTTGGCCTGCTGGTTTACAGCCTGTATATGAGTTGACCACAGCAACTTTTCGTCTATGTGCAGTCCGAGGTATTTGACCGATTTCTTTAGGGGCACGTCTGTGTTCCGGATTCGAGTACTGTCGGTTTGTTTTCGTCGTCCGCGGGTTCGTAAAAGAATCGCTTCAGTTTTCGACGCGTTAGTCTTAATTTTCCACAATTCTAGTTTACTCGTTATTTTCTGTACGGCGTTTTTCAGTCTGTCTAGCAATTTCTTCGGCGATAGGCTCGAGGAGTAGAGGGCAAGATCGTCGGCGAATGCCGCTAATTTGACTCCTTTCGGGATATCGGAGATGAGGTCGGCGGTGTATAGGTTGAATAGGGTGGGGAGAGGGCGGATCCTTGAGGAACGCCTGCCGGGATAGAGGCGGGCTCTGAGATCGAGTCGTTGATTTTGACTCTGATCTTCCTGTCTGTGAGGAAGGAGCGCAGGAGAACGCACATTCTGGTGGACACTCCCGCATTGTGCATTTTATAGACGAGTCCGTCAGGCCATACCGAATCGAACGCGTTTTCGCTGTCTAGTATTACTAGAGCAGTCGAAACGCCTCGGTCCATTCGGTTCTGGATGTCGCTGACGACTCGCGTGAGTTGGTCCACTGTCGAATGTCGGTTTCGGAATCCGAATTGAGTCGGGGGGATAATTTCGAGGTTGTCGATTTCTACGGAGCCTGGTCAATATTATTTTTCGGTGATTTTCGAAAGGACGGGTAATAGGCTGATGGGGCGATAGGAGCTTTGATGTGTCGGAGGTTTGTTGGGTTTCGGGATGGGTATTATGAGCGCCGTTTTCCAGAGGGTAGGGAAGTGGCCTCGCCTCAGAATTGCGTTGATTATGTTCGCGAACAGTACTATAGCTTTACGGGGTAGGTTTTGACTGCGGCGTTAGTCAAACAGTCGATACCTGGGGCGGTCCTAGTTTTTGTCTCGCGGATAATGTTTAGGATTTCTTTGGGGTGGCGGGTTTTATTGGGATGTCCGTTAGACTCATACCTGCGGGAGGGAGGGTTCTCGTTGTGTTTTCCTCGGGAAGTATTGCCTCCTGACATCTGTCCTGCGTTGTCTTCCTTATCGTCGGCCGGGTCCTCTGTGCCGCCGGGTTCCTTTTGATGCCTCCTTCGGGTGTAGGCCGGGTCAGGACTATTGTCTTCCTCACGTACGCGGCTATTTTCTGGTTGTTGGCGGCGTTTCCTCTGTCCACCGTCTCCTTGTGGATGTTGGCGAAATACGCTAAGAGCGATTCGGATTTTCCTTTGTCGTCGAATATTTTATCACCAGTATCCGAACGTAGGGTTGGGACGCTTTTACCTGACTTATTTGTTAGGTAGCGTATGATTTTCAAAGGCTTCCGTCAATAAAACTCGCTTTCTGAACTTTGTTCTCCCACATCTCCTTTTTCCAGTCCAGGATTTTGAGTTTTATTACTCTTTCTAGCCTATTGGTTTCTCTTTGTCTTCCCTGTTCCTGTGTTTTGCCATCGGCTGCGTGTCCTATTCTTGACGGCAATTAGTTGTTTGATATCGTCCGGTAGAGCTGGTGGTTTTATTGTCGACGTTCTAATCGGAATCGCTGTACGTATGGACGCTTGTATGGTTTTCGTTAGCGTCTCGATTGCCTTTTCAATGTCCTGGTCCGTAGTCAAAGGTGGCATCGCGGTTGCGGTTGGCGTCGTTGATCGTTGTCCTGAAGAGGTCCCAGTCGGCTCGATGGTACTGCGGGACCGGTTTATCTAAGCATATTTCCGGTCCGTGTTGTACCCGGAAGAAAACCGGCAAGTGGTCCGACGATCCGAGGTCTAGCACTCGCGTCCTGGCTATTTTGTGTCCCCTATTAGACAGGTTGAGATCCAGGGTGGATGGGGTGTTTCCGTTGTCGGGTATGTGGGTGTGTTTTGGGGAATCTCGATGTGGACGTTCCTATTTTCGTCTAGGAACTTTTCAATTCGGTTCCCGCCACGTTCCTTCTGACGCAGTTCCAGAAGATGTGTTTTGCGTTGAAGTCTCCGCCACAATCGTCGTTTGTGGGCAATTTAGCATTTGTTTCAGGGCGAGGTAGTCCAATTTCGTCGTCGGTGGTTTGTAGACAGCGACGAAGTTAACCGGTCTTGTCTGCCCTTTAACTTGTACTCCCACAGTCTCCATATTCGATTTCGGAATCGGTATTTGTTGGTGGCGAAGTCTGTTGCTTATTATTATCGCCACTCCGCCTCCGGGTGTATCTCGATCGCTTCTGTAGATGGTGTAACCCGGGAGAAACGGACGATTCTTCTCTCGTAGGTGTGTCTCGGTGAGGAGTGCTACGTCCACTCTATTTTCGATGATGATTTGGGAGACTTCGTTGAAATGGCTTAGTAGCCCTCTTGAGTTGTAAACTAGTCCGTTTAGGACCAGTTTACGGGTCGAGAATCTGGGCGTACCTATACAGGACTTCCACCCTGTCTAGGCCGCGCGCGGATTTTAGGTCTCTGACCATGTTCTTCACGATTCCTATCAACCTGGTAATGTTCAGGGCCTTTTAGTTCTTGGCCGAGGCTTCTTAGTTCGCCCAAGAAACTCATGGGATCTTCTTGTTGTCTGCTCTGGGGTGCCTGGGGTGGTGGTGGTGGTGGTGGTGGAGCTGTCGCTGTCGCTGCCGCTGCCGCCGCGTAGCTTCTTCCCGGTACGATCGAGGCTGGCCGGTTTATGATTTTCGGCTTGTCCTGCGTTTGAGGCTTTTGTGGCCTCTGGACTTTTCTTTGCCCGCGATGTACCTACTGCTGGCTTCGCAGGTTCAGAGGCTCGCTACGTAGTCTCCCCGCAGTTTCCACATTTGACTTTTGTTTCGGTGCGATCGCAATCGCTAGCTCGGTGGTTCCCCGAGCATCGCACGCACTTTTGATTGAGGGCACAGTATCTGCTGCTCGTGGGAGTAGCACTTGTTACGTCCCGTGTATTTTCTCGCACCCGGTGGATTTGATTTTTGAATCCTTGAGTTGGACGTTATTTGTTATTACGACGAAGGTGGGAGAGGCTCACTTTTTCACTTATGGTGGGTTCACAAATAATAACACTACACTGACTAACTGACTGTTAACTGATCTGTTGTGGGTGGTGGACGGGTGAGGTGTCCTTGCTTCGCGTTCTGGACAACTGGGACTGTTAACTGATTTGTTGTGGTGGGGTTGGGTGACACCAGGTATAGGTGTGTACCCTTCGGAGGCTGAAGCTCGACTGTCGCTACCGTTCCTGTTGTGAAGTCAGAAGTTCTGGTCTGTGTTCATAAATAGTGTTCTCTGGTGCTCCGCGTTTTACTCTGCAGTTACGCTACAGTGGCATGTCGCTTTATCGAGGACCTAACTTTCTCGAAAAACCTTGGGACGAAAGTGGGCGCCGACATAAAATATTAACACATGTAAAATTAACACCTCGTTTTTCAATGTTCAACCTATTCGTTTTAATTGATTACTATAAAATTAGCCAGTACAACGATTGGGCCAAATTGTATGGCTGGTTATATACTTTTTAACCAGACATTGATTGATATTGTCATTATAAACCTAAAATTGATTTCATCTCTTAATAAACAATACAATTTGTTGTTTGTGGTATTTTTACCAATTAAAGTGGAGTCGATATTCAAATAGCGGGAGGGATAATTAAAATGACATGACCGTCATCAATCTCTTGATGTTTCTCGCTATTGTGAGTATTATTCCGATAGTAATAGTATTTAGGATGTCTTTTGAATTCTTTGAACGGTAGCAGTTACTGCTTCTTTACAAATGTAATATAATGATTATATATGTTTCAGCCTTCTTCATGTTTTAAATCCCCATTCTTTCAGACGCCTTAGAACCTTCATGTACTTGTGGAGTTATGAAATATTATTCGTATTGATTGCATTTAAAAGCTAATGTTCGAACAGTTTTGGGCTTATTTCAATCAACTGAGGTATAAATTTAAAGTTATTTATATGTTCCGTCAGTTTAATTTATCTAACCGGAATTTACCAATGTAAGTCCGAATATAAATCGAGTGGAAAATCTTACTTCGAAAATGCTCAACTAAAAAACCATTAGTCAAGCGCCTTCAATATTTATTGGTTTCAAGACTCGTGTAATATCAGAGGATTTATGAAATCTAGATAAGCAGCGTATTAAAAAATCAAATCCAGAGTGGGACGAAACTCCCACGATGGAAAAGAGGTTGAAGAGGAGACACGACGCAGAGATGGAGCCAGTCAAGACCAGCAACCCTTTCAACGTCCTCCCAGTAGACGTTGAAGAAACAGAACCAAGGAGGAACAGATCCCTCCTGTCGAAGTCAGCGGCGCTATCGCTGACATAAAACCTTCATCGCTAACTGCAACAGGGTCACCAAACACTAGGTGATCATAAAGAGTACTGGGAGGACGACGACACAAGTCCACCCAAAAACTAAAGAGGATCACGCGGCGCTGAGAGAGTTATTCTCTAAGAATAACCTCCTCCATCACACATTCGCTTTTAAGAGCGAAAGAAGGAAGAAGTGGGTAATCCACGGACTCCGGCCTCAGCTCCAGTCGCCGAAATACTCGACGACTTAAAGAAAAGTTACCTGGAACCCACCAGGTAATTCAGATGTGCAAAACAGACGGCGACGGAAAGAAGGGGCCATTCCAACCATCGTCGCAATAACCGGAAACGAGGTCCAACTCAAGGACTTAAAAATATCGTGGTATATTTCCACCGGGTGCGTGTGGAAAAATACCAGGAAGCGGTAACGCAGTGTTACCGATGTCAGCTGTTCGGGCACAGTAGGAGATATTGCGCCCTCAACCAAAGTGCGTGCGTTGCTCGGGAACCACCGAGCTAGCGACTGCAACTGCACGAAAACAAAACTAAAGTTTGTGGTGCCCCGCAAACTGCGGGGACGACCACGTAGCGAGCCTCCGAACCTGTGAAGCCCGCAGTATGTACATCGCGGGCAAAGAAAAGGCCCAGACGCCTCAAAATACCCGAACCAAAGAGAAGCCGAGAATCATAAACCGGCCAGTGCATTGCACTTTGCACGTGCCACTTGGGTTCACTACTCTGCTCGCGAAACTCTGTGTCGGTGCACAGATCATATATTGTCTCATCGATGTATTATTTGTATTTAATGAAATAAACTTGTTTGAAAATTGAAATTTGAGAATTATACCAAAATGAAAACTGCTACTGGGCTTTAGGAAGACGAGACCAGGGTTCGATTCTCGGAAAGTCCTTAACTTTTCCTAATAATGAACAAGTTATTTTATCACCTTTGTATTGCCTCGATTCATTTCCGTTTGTGACTCACTGAAACTCGCTTTCTCGACGCCCTGAGCTTTCCTTGATGGGGTTCCCAAATCCGAAAACCAACCGGGAGGAGGTATTTTCGACCATGTGAACGGATTTAGGATTTCCGAATATGAAAGCCAATTTATCTTCGGTTTCCGGCACTGTCCGACACGCCGGAACGTATCAGAATATTTTACATTATTGAGAATGAAAGTTCACCGATATTATTACTTTCAGTCCAGTGGGGATCAGCAACTCGCTAGCGTCTTAGTATTTTATCAGAACAATACTCAAATATAATATAATTTATAGGTCCGGAACCAAAGAAAGGGTAAAAATTCTTTAAACGGGGGCGTGGAACTATTTCAGGTGGTTTCAAACATAGGAAGAATCTTGAAATTCCTAACCGAGGTTCTTTCCATCATGAAGTTAGGGATAATTCGAGTTCTCATGGCAGAAACCTTCGCTCATAAAAGCAGGTATATATATATATATATATATATATATATATATATATATATATATATTAATTATATACTTCAAATATATACTTTTTAATTTTTTTATATATATATATAGTTACGATGGTCGGTACGACGACGCGATTTTAAAAAAGAAATAATTTATTCGTACAAGTATATACAATCGAATTAGACTGAATCTTACGGATACAGAGCTATTCAACTGGATAAGCTACGAGATGACTTATATATGCGTATATATATGTTTTTATTTTTACGCGGAAGCAATAACCTGTAAAAGTATTATAAAGAGAAAAGTAGCAGTCAATTTTTGTGTTTCACAAAATGCCGAAAAAACGAACGCCGAATACCTTCCTGTAGAAATGAAGAGAGAAGATTGATCACATCAAATCAAATCAGATGTCATCATTTCTTATCAAATTAGATTCAGCTATTTAAAAAACTGTAGTATATACGAATAATTTATTGTTTCTTTTCCTAACGGTTTCTACTTTTAATACCTTTCGTCGAAGAAATATAATTAAATATATAGAAATAAAACCTATTATAGACAAGTTTCTAAGATGTTTGTATAATTGACTACTAGATTTAATGTTTCCACACCCCTTTCCCACCAGTTTTCAGCCGTCTACCAAGTTTTCATTCCTGAGAAAAATAATGTCATAAAATTTTATATATATATATATATATATATATATATATATATATACATACATATATTTATTCATTTATTTATACATATATACATTATATACCTTATTTATGTACTATAATTAAGCGTCAACGTTACAAATTGCGATAGGTGTTGGAACGGACCAAATTGCAACAGATATTTAAAATAGAAAAAATTATTTAAAATTAAACAAAACTATTTTTACCTTCTTCTATTTGAAAACAAAAAGACGAATATATAGATCAATTATTACGTTACATAATGACTAGTTCAGGAAAAAAAACATGAATATTAAAAGAGAATATTAATCTATTATTACTATACAACTTTTATTAATATCGGATATTATATTATTAGAAAACTATATAATATAATATATATTATAAAAATATATAGTCAAATGTTATTACATAACCGCTGTTAACACATAAACCGCTAGTCTGGGTTGACAAGCTTAAAGAGACGTCTGCCCGAATCACAAAGTGGGAAGAGCGCTTAGCTGCGTACAACTTCGTGATTGGCCACACGAAAGGTTCCGAAAATGTGGTAGCGGACTGTCTGCGCGCGCGGAATATTAACGCCGGAGAACATGGGACGAACGACCCAGGAGTAGCCAGCGAAGAAGCCCCTTTGCTCTGAGATATCGGAGAGATTGGGCATTTAGTGATAGAGGCCTAGAACGGGCGGAACAGAGCCCGCGGGCAGATCCACCTGCCACCCCGGAGCGGGCGGAATCCGTTCCACCCCAGGATTGACTCGTCTATCGCAGATAGTCAACGATAAGAGGGATCAGTTGATCCTAGAGAGCATACAGGGGCGAGGGATTATGACTAATCATGATCGGTATGCGCATACCGAGAACAACTATTAAGGGACGGGCCATAATAGCGTATAATAATTCCGTTCATTCGGCCACAGGTCAGACCCCCAACACTTAGCGGCTTCCCCGGTGACACGGGCGGGCGTGTCAGACAAAGTAAACGAACAGAAACGAAAAGGGTAGACATAACGAGACAGACATAATGTGAACGCCGCGGGAAGCCGGGTAGTTGAGACCAGAGTCGGAGACCTGGTCTATTGGAAAAACGCGTGTCGCCGAAAAATAAAGGATTTATGTTATCTGGGCCCGTATCGGGTCGTCCAGGTTCTTGACAGGAACCGGGTACGATTGGAAAGTGTTGATAATCCCGGGATTGTGTATCCGGGGTGGAAGGGGGTCGTATCCTATAAGTTGATTTGCCCACTCAGAATTGAAAAGTTCCCAGTTTGCTCGTTTAATCGCGAATCTATTTGTTGTTTGGATACGTTGGGTCGCAGACGGTCGGGAGCTGACGTTGGTCTGGAACGTGATCACGCGGTGGTCGCTAGTGGACCAGTACGTTTCTACAGTCCATTCTCTCAAGAGTCTATCAGGACCCCCTTAGAGAGTCAGGTCAATATTTGACTCCCCAGCCGGAACGGCAAACCGGCCTTTGCAGGTTCCACACACAGGCATCTCCTCCCTCCGTTGGCATGCACTTCTTCGATGTCCTGTTTCCGCACAGTGACCACAGATGTCCTGGGGCTTTCCACAGGTCTTGGAGAAGTGACCATACTGGTGACACCTGCAGCACCGCATTGTGTCGATATAATCTTGGATGCCGAAGGAAGTTAAATCCGAATACACCCGCCATGTGTTTAGTAGGTGTTTTCGTTCAGGGATGGATACCTCAACTACTACATTTGAGGTCTCATCCCTACCGCGTAGTCTTGTAACCACTTTTCGTTCGCTTCGTCCCTTTTCCCCAGATTGTTTGTAGAAGCCAAATCATTCAAGATTTCTTCCTTTTTGTAGCTTTAGGAATATTGAAGATATTGGGTTTGGGTTTAGAGACCGGGGAATGGTCACAGTGATGCCGGCTTCGATTAGTTCTTTTGATTCCTGAATGGAGCGGATCGTTTTGCGTAGCTCGTATAGCAAGTCCTCCGCAGCTGATATTTCTTGTTTATATCAGCTTGGCTGTGCTCACAAGGGTGGGCATTGCTTCGCTGATAATTTTCTTGTTTTCTCTGAGCCCTTGCGTCCCTGAGATTGCGGCCTAACTCTAGCATACGTCTGTCAGGCGACACCTCTTCGCCGCTCAGAGGAGCTTCCTGCTCCTGTTGACAGCCGCCTGCCGTACGGTCAGCACCGATGCTCTACAGGTACTCACGGGTTGTCCACCCCTAGACCTGGAAATTGCTCGAACAATACTCAGAAGAGCCGTCAAGATTGATCGTCCACATCTGATATTATGCCTCAGTGTGGAAAGGATAGACCCGACTCAAGGGGACGTCCGCGAATTCCTACGCAATGCAATGCTGAAGAAGATTGACACAGACCTAGCAGGCGCTTGGGATGGAAGATGGATCGCCGCAAAGAATGGCAGCGTTACGCGCCGATACATTAGGGGGTCCTCCTTCTGGAAGAAGGATTGCTGCATTGAGTATGTACCTCCTATTTTTAATCACCGGGCATGGATCCATGAATCATCATTTACACCGATTTGGACTAGCAGTACATCCAGAATGCCAATGCGGAGGCATCGAAACCTGGGAACACGTTTTAGTGGACTGCAGGATCTACGATGCCGAGAGACAGCTTGATTCAGAAGACCGGGAGGGCGGCGATTACCGACCCGCGGTTCTTCTGAAAGATTTCAATTGAACTATCGGAATTTGCAGGAAGGGGTTTTCCTCAGCGATCTCAAAGACGAGATCTCTGAGGTTTTCCCCTGAAGAAACGCACACTAAGAAAAACCAAATATAGTAGAGCGAGCGCCTCCACGTGGCGGGACAGGAGCAGGGACCTGGGAACCTAAGGGCGACCAGATCCCTGGCGAAGACTCGCAATGTGTGCAAGTTCCTTTTCGCTCCACTTCAGTTGAGTGAGCAAATTTACTTCAGTATTCTAACTAGGTGAAAAGTTAACTACAGTTTCTCAGACTTCCTGAGAGATCTGGAGGCAAGGAACAAGTGCAGCAACGGGCGGATCATATCTAGATTTTACCGGTCTAATGCGTGCACCCACGTAGTTTTGGAGGTAGAGGAAAGCCTCCACCAAAACTACTTAAGACAGGACGAATGTACCTCGGACTGTCATCTTTAAATTGAAACAGAATCTGGCCAAACCGGTCAGATGTTTTAAGTGCCAGAAATACGGGCACGTGTCAAATACTGCCGCGAGGTGGAAGACACGTGCGGAATCTGCGCAGAAAAGGGACACAGGTCGAAAGAATGTAGTGTCCCTAAGGAGCAGGGAGAAATGCGCCACGTGTGGTGAACGGAAAGACTTCCGACCACCCTACCAGAAGCCCCACCTGTCCGGCCCGTAAAGGCTGATCAGGGGAAAGGTGAAGGTGAAGTTCCCCCATCAGAACCACGGGTGGGCGACGAAGAGTATATGTAGGCCTCTCGTCCCATAGGGTGGAAGAGTTCGTGTCCGTTGTGAGGTGCTTTAAGTGCCATAACTACGGTCACCGCTCACGAACTTGTCGTGTGAAAAGGGAAGGGAAAAGGGCACATGGTCAGTGACTGCCCTCGAAAGCGCGGGCACCCGTCTGCGGGACGTGCAAATCCGCCGTCTCCCTCCGACCAATCGGCAGGACACCGAAAGTGCCCGGAGAGAGCCAGAGTAGAGGCAATGATCAGGAAGAGCGCGGCCGATCTAAATGACTGAGCTGCGATTCCTCCAGATCAACGTCGCCCGCTCGTCCGCTGCGGCTTCCGAGATATACAGGAACTCTGCAAGACGGAATATCAACCTCGTGATGTTAATGTATAATAACATGGTCGAACATTCAATATTTGTAAACCAATCGCCTTACTAACGACGAATCGCAATTTTTAATTTACAAAGAAAATTAATTTTTAATTCAAAGACCTGCGATTAAAAGGCGTGATTGTTTTGAACCTCGCAACGCTATTATTTGACTTACATATTTGAATTTGAAAGTGCTTTCGCCCTGTGCCCTATTTTCCAAGTTTGAACACCAAGAAATACGGAATCGGGTTATTTGTGCAAACTCATCTATTATTCATGGGAAAAATATTTCATTCCACCGAACGGAAATTCGGGTGTGAAAGAGCTTGCCCAGCAAGTCATTTTATGATGAAAACAAAAGGCAATTACGATCAACTAAAACAACGCTCAGTGCGCTTTGGCGATGGCGTGCCGATTTTGAATCTGACAAAAGAGAGTTCTGAAATTCAACGGTTTTACGCTATGATTGAAATGCGGTATTTATCAGTACGCTAATGTTGATTTCGCAAATATGTACTACAGATAATATTTCAGTTTTCTCTCGGTTTCTCTGATCGTGAACCAATGAATATGAAGTTCGTCGACATGTAAATTGGAATTACTGCTCGTTTATGCTGTTATGAGGCATAGTTTTCCATAGTTCAATAAGTATTTTTTCGGTTGTCTATCATATACTCGATTTTGGAACATGGATCATAGAACTCATTTGTTGATTTCATTTAATCGTGCAGTGAAGTTTTGATAAAACCTTACAGGAATGATCAGAATCCAGTTATTTCTAAACAATGTACAGTTCTTAATAGGAATTAGGAAGGAATTATTTTTGTTGTAAACAAATGCAATTGTGATCAACCAAAGGTACTATTTATCAGGTTTTGGTTTTGTTGCTCAAGTTAAAGATCACCTTTAATAATAGTTTTTCAGGAGAATTATTCACTGTATTTTTATACTGTATAACTTATGCATCAATATATATGAGAATATATTATTTGCGATGCACCTTCTGCAAAAGTAACTAAACAAACCCATGCCTTTCATCCTGGCTGCTGGAAATTTGATTGAGACCACTTGTCAAGTTGAATTATTTTCTAATGGAATTTTCAATGAAAATGAACAGAAAATGTTTGCTATTCATTTGGTGATTTTTATGAAAACTATAAGTATATTTTGGTATTCAGCTTTTCAAAAACTAAAAATGGTAATTTAATTTCTAATCAATACAGGTAATAATATCAGAATAATCCAAATTGTTTCATATACAATATGAATATAGAAATTAGATATATGTGATGGGACTGAACATCAGAACAGGTTACATAGTAATTACAGTGAACAATTAATTTTTAATTCAGAAATGTACTGAAAAATATTCAAATTAAGCAATTTCTTTTATGAGTCTTTTATTTGGTGCTTAAAGATTTGTTAGTTTGTGGTCATTTCTCAATTATTGTTAAGGTTTAATTTTCCTAATTAATTACAGTTGGCATGTTATTTTATCTGAAGGTGAATTTTCTCTTCTCAAAACACAATAGATTCAGATAGAAAAAAATAAAAATACATAGAGTAGACAGGACAAATCAAACTATAACATATTTTAATATTGGTAAAGCTATAATAGAAATAAAGAAATAGGAACTGGTACAGCTGTAATCCTTATATTGCACTGATAAGTCAATAAAGTATCATTATTCAATTTATAATAATGACAGAAAAGCATTATTATTCTGTTAATCTATAAAAAGTTTCATTTAGGATAGGTAATACATATAAAGGTTTACATTTTTAGAAGAGATTAAATATAGATTAATTTGAAAACACATTTTTATAATTTGCTATTTAGTTAGAGAATTCATTTATAATGACAATAAAACTAGTTAAAGAAATAAAATTGTTTCTTATGGCTGGTATTTGCATAATTTTCTCCACAAATGTCCATATAAAATATTAACTAGAGATATTATGTTTACATGGAAGTTGAGACAAATTAGTATATTTATATATTGAAATTTAGACTATAAAAGGGGTGCGATAATGCAATTTAGTAAGGATTTTCATAAACTGAATAAAGGGCTGTAAATTATTTTTATATAGAAATATTTCAAAATGCCTTACAGATTTATTGAAATATGATGGATAATACAAGGTGAATAATAAATAATTTCTAGCATTTTGTGAGACTTTTACAAATATGATATTTTACAGAAACCATTCATAATATAAAATATTCTCTATCTATATTTCTGAGTGGAAACATATTTCATTTTAATATTATAAAACGCAGATTATAAGAATCTTTGTGGGACTTGAAGTAACTTTATTTTGAATCCCCCTCTATTAAGCTTAAGTAAAAGATAGTTTTGAGGATGATCATAGTTTGTTTGAAAAGTGGAAACATTATTTTAGGTTTTATGTAATGTGTATTCAACTGTAAAGAAGCCCTGAAGAATAAATTATTTTGTTGATTTTTAAAACTGCAATTTCTTTACACCAATAGGAATTATTTACTGTAAAACCTTGAGACTGATTGCACATTACTGATTAGTTGAAAAGCATTTTTGAATGCTGAAAAAATGTATATGAAATTACATTACATTATAAGTATTTTTTGTAAAAAGAGATACAGCTCCATGGATGGGATAATAGAATAATAGAAATATAGATCTGTAATAATTAAAACTGTTTTTTAAGGAATATTTGTTTAGAAATCTCTACTTTTATATAATAAAAGAAAAACAGATAAGAACATTCACTGTACATGGAATTTGTAATTTTAGGCAATGTATATTTGAATCATGTAACATTTTTGTAATAATCAATAATAAGATCAGAAGTCAGCACTTGAATAACTCTGCTTTTATGTCTTCCTTTATTCTTATATTAGAAATGAAGTTTCAATGTTAATATTTTAGTCAGTTTTACTAATTACTAATGAATGAAATATTATTCTTTACAGACAATCTTCTAAAGCCAGATGTTTGGAATTTTCACAATCATTCAATTAATTTAAGCCTAATTTTAATAATTTAAGCCAACCATGAATTGTGCAGAACTTTGAAGGAAAATACTATAAAATTGTATAATGACTATAAAATTGAGCCCTCAAAGAAAGCAATGTACACAAGAAGATTGAAAAGAGTCCATAATTTTGAATAATTAAAATTGTACATATATTTCCAACTGAATATAAATCAATTCTAGTTTTAAAAATTGAATTCTATGCAATTTTAAAATAACAATTTAGAACACTGGGAATTTGATTTTGTGTGGAGAATTTATTATTGAAAGAGTGTTATAATTCTGAGAAGAAACAGCTTTTTCATTATATTACAAAAATGTTATTATTATATTACTTAATGAAACAATATGTTCTGGGATCTCACCAATCCATAGTAATTTAATTAAATAATATATTGAGAAAGAAATATTCTGATAGTGTAACAAACATGCAGTTTTGTTTTATCTGTGAATTTAATTTTCCTAATTACTTCTGTGTCAGAGTGTCATTATCCGATTCTAGTTCTTTACATTATATTTTCTTAAACTGCAACAATTTATAGAACACAAGACTAGAAACAAAATCTAACTATCAACCAGAGCAGCAGCTGTTTGCTACTTGTGATATATAAATGAAGGAAAAATAAAGTCTATTTTCAAAAGAGTTTTGCACAATTTTTCAAACTAAAATAAGGCAACTTCATTTATAACATTAAATATAACATAATACTATATATAAGTACAGGTATCTGTGTGTTATAATTGTGGCAAGGGTCAGTGATATGTCGCCGGGGTTTTAAACAGAACATCCACATGTATGAGTAATTTTGTTTCATTTTTAATATAACTAAAAGGAAAACATATAAAATGAAAACGATTATAGAATCAACACAATATAAGATACAACACTGCACTTATTGTGTCTCTTATCAACTCTATTCATAAGCAGGTCTCAGAGGATGATTTCCTTTAATAACAGTACTACCTGACACTGCTTATAGGTATGTCTCTTATAGGCTCTGTTCATGCAGCTGGCCTCAGCATTAGTTTCCTTCATAAAAGTACTACACAACACTGCACTTTTTGTCTCTTATCAGTTCTGTTGCCAAGCAGG
>JACDQD010000145.1:0-53314 GCA_019843655.1 Lethocerus indicus
GGGACCACTGTGACCCCCGAATATGGGACAAATCGAGGAAATTTCAAAAAAAATAAAATTTTCGATTTTTCAACTTTCCTCTATAGGGCAAGTGTACCTCACTTTGGGACCACTTTCGATGACCGAATATGGGACAAATCTGAGGAGAATTTCGAAAAAATAAAATTTTCGATTTTTCAACTTTCCTCTATAGGGCAAGTGTACCTCACTTTGGGACCACTTTCGACCGAATATGGGACAAATCTGAGGAGAATTTGGAAAAAATAAAATTTTCGATTTTTCAACTTTCCTCTATAGGGCAAGTGTACCTCACTTTGGGACCACTTTCGACCGAATATGGGACAAATCTGAGGAGAATTTCGAAAAAATAAAATTTTCGATTTTTCAACTTTCCTCTATAGGGCAAGTGTACCTCACTTTGGGACCACTTTCGACCGAATATGGGACAAATCTGAGGAGAATTTCGAAAAAATAAAATTTTCGATTTTTCAACTTTCCTCTATAGGGCAAGTGTACCTCACTTTGGGACCACTTTCGACCGAATATGGGACAAATCTGAGGAGAATTTCGAAAAAATAAAATTTTCGATTTTTCAACTTTCCTCTATAGGGCAAGTGTACCTCACTTTGGGACCACTGTTGACCCCAAATATGGGACAAATCTGAGGAGAATTTCGAAAAAATAAAATTTTCGATTTTTCAACTTTCCTCTATAGGGCAAGTGTACCTCACTTTGGGACCACTGTTGACCCCCCGAATATGGGACAAATCTGAGGAGAATTTCGAAAAAATAAAATTTTCGATTTTTCAACTTTCCTCTATAGGGCAAGTGTACCTCACTTTGGGACCACTTTCGACCGAATATGGGACAAATCTGAGGAGAATTTCGAAAAAATAAAATTTTCGATTTTTCAACTTTCCTCTATAGGGCAAGTGTACCTCACTTTGGGACCACTTTCGACCGAATATGGGACAAATCTGAGGAGAATTTCGAAAAAATAAAATTTTCGATTTTTCAACTTTCCTCTATAGGGCAAGTGTACCTCACTTTGGGACCTAGTTCGACCCAATATGGGACAAATCTGAGAGAATTTCGAAAAAATAAAATTTTCGATTTTCAACTTTCCTCTATAGGGCAAGTGTACCTCACTTTAAGGGACCACTTATCGACCGAATATGGGACAAATCTGAGGAGAATTTCGAAAAATAAAATTTTCGATTTTTCAACTTTCCTCTATAGGGCAAGTCCTCACTTTGGGACCACTTTCGACCGAATATGGGACAAATCTGAGGAGAATTTCGAAAAATAAAATTTTCAATTTTCAAATTTCCTCTATAGGGCAAGTGTACCTCACTTTGGGACCACTTTCGACCGAATATGGGGCAAATCTGAGGAGAATTTCGAAAAAATAAAATTTTCGATTTTTCAACTTTCCTCTATAGGGCAAGTGTACCTCACTTTGGGACTACTTTCGACCGAATATGGAGATTAAAATCTGAAATTTCGAAAAATAAAATTTTCGATTTTTCAACTTTCCTCTATAGGGCAAGTGTACCTCACTTTGGGACCACTTTCGACCGAATATGGGGCAAATCTGAGGAGAATTTCGAAAAAATAAAATTTTCGATTTTTCAACTTTCCTCTATAGGGCAAGTGTACCTCACTTTGGGACCACTTTCGACCGAATATGGGGCAAATCTGAGGAGAATTTCGAAAAAATAAAATTTTCAATTTTTCAAATTTCCTCTATAGGGCAAGTGTACCTCACTTTGGGACCACTTTCGACCGAATATGGGGCAAATCTGAGGAGAATTTCGAAAAAATAAAATTTTCGATTTTTCAACTTTCCTCTATAGGGGCAAGTGTACCTCACTTTGGGACCACTTTCGACCGAATATGGGACAAATCTGAGGAGAATTTCGAAAAAATAAAATTTTCGATTTTTCAAATTTCCTCTATAGGGCAAGTGTACCTCACTTTGGGACCACTTTCGACCGAATATGGGACAAATCTGAGGAGAATTTCGAAAAAATAAAATTTTCGATTTTTCAACTTTCCTCTATAGGGCAAGTGTACCTCACTTTGGGACCACTTTCGACCGAATATGGGGCAAATCTGAGGAGAATTTCGAAAAAATAAAATTTTCGATTTTTCAACTTTCACTCTAAAGGGGCAAGTATACCTCACTTTGGGACCACTTTCGACCGAATATGGGACAAATCTGAGGAGAATTTCAAAAAATAAAATTTTCAATTTTTCAACTTTCCTCTATAGGGCAAGTGTACCTCACTTTGGGACCACTGTTGACCCGAATATGGGACAAATCTGAGGAGAATTTCGAAAAAATAAAATTTTCAATTTTTCAAATTTCCTCTATAGGGCAAGTGTACCTCACTTTGGGACCACTTTCGACCGAATATGGGGCAAATCTGAGGAGAATTTCGAAAAAATAAAATTTTCGATTTTTAACTTTCCACTATAGGGCAGTGTACCTCACTTTGGGACCACTTTCGACCGAATATGGGACAAATCTGAGGAGAATTTCGAAAAAATAAAATTTTCGATTTTTCAAATTTCCTCTATAGGGCAAGTGTACCTCACTTTGGGACCACTTTCGACCGAATATGGGACAAATCTGAGGAGAATTTCGAAAAAATAAAATTTTCGATTTTTCAACTTTCCTTTATAGGGCAAGTGTACCTCACTTTGGGACCACTTTCGACCGAATATGGGGCAAATCTGAGGAGAATTTCGAAAAAATAAAATTTTCGATTTTTCAACTTTCCTCTATAGGGCCGAGTGTACCTCACTTTGGGACCACTTTTGACCCCCCGAATATAGGACAAATTTGAGGAGAATTTCGAGAAAATGAAATTTTTTCCGCAAAATGAAAAATGTCGGCACAAAGTGTACGGTGCCGAAGGTTGACGACTTATTTATTCGTAGACGGATAAATAATTTTTTAATAAATCCAAATTTCGAATCTTTGGACCGAATTGGAGATTGGAGGCCGATTGAGGGTGAAGGGAAGATCAACAGACGTTGACGTAAAGGGCCGGGCGCTGATTGCCCTTTGAGCCTCGGTGCATTTGACCCCTGTGTGAGGTTCTTAAAGTTCAAGCTTGGCTGGAGGGGGGAGGGAACGCTAACCGTCAGTTCGCCGTCTTCAGTAGTCGTCTTCGTATTGATCTGGGCCCAACCCTCGTTACAATAACAATCAACCCCAATATACTTGGGGGGTGGATTCCACCTACTGTAGTTGTGCCATTGAATTGATTTTATACTGGATACAATTTAAAAAAATATTATATAATTTATTATATAAGTTATTAGGTACGGTTTGGTGCCAATACAAGTGTAGAAAGACCAAATACAGACATTTTTTTAAAAAAATAGTTAATATATAATTGGGAATTTTTTTTCCCCCCCTACGTCCGATTGTACTACTGCCCTACGATTAATTTCAACCCTTAAAAGTATGATTTGTGAAAATTGTTTTTCTGTCTGTTCAACAGTGGAGGGGGGGGTTGGTCCTGACTGGGGGGGGGGGTGGGTGGGAGGGTTGGCCTCGTTTGCAGTCGATAGTCGTGAGTTTGCGTTTATGGGGTGGGGGCTTCCGGGGTCGCCATGGCGACTGGGGGTGGGGGTCATCCGCCACGGCGCGCCGCCACTCGAACGGTCGTCCGCCACACGCTCACCGGTGGGGCGGGGTGGTTCGTTCCTGTCCAAGACACGTGAAAATCTTTTACGATTATGATCGTAAGACGGATAAATAGCGGCCGTTCGCCGTCTTCAGTAGCGCCGCCTTTTTGAGCCGTTAGCCAAAGCAACAGTTGGCACATTGGATGTTTTTCTTTTGGGGGGCGGGGGTGGGGAAGGTGTAAATCCTCACTCTGACCCACTGAGCGCTACTGAAGACGGCGAACGGCCGCGAAACCCTTACCGAGAGGTGATACAGAAACGGACGAAATCTACGGTATTCTAAATTATCTACTTATCTACTATATACAATGACAGAGCCCGTTACTCCTCAATGAGGAGTCCTTCCTACTTTTGAACATCAATTTCGCTTACTGTTGCTGTTTTTGGTATTTTTTTTTCTCGGTACTAAGCGGATGACAGAAAAGTCGAAAACAAATCTACTAAAAAATAAGCAAATCAAGTTCAAGATTGAAGAAAAAAAGTGAAAACGTTCTTTGTTTCGAATTATTTCAGAGAATCAAGCACATTATGGGCCCCCCCCCCCAAATAATCAAGAAATTTAGTTGAATTCTACCTTATTTTTGGCGATTTTTCGACCGAATAGGACACCCATAATTTTATCCTGTAACCGAATAAATTGTACGTGGGTTTCGGCCTCTCGCCGTCTTCAGTAGCGGCACGTCGCCGTCCCTGCAAACTGCGGTAATTTTGTTGTTTCAACAACGTTTGTTGGACAACAACGGCAACACTTTGCACCCGAAATACGGAGTATTTTAAACGTCTATTCGAAATAAATTTTTATTACAGCGCATTAAAATCAAATTTACAGGGCGGGGGCGGGAGGGGATTAAAGTGTACCTCACTTTGGTACCGCATTTGTCGACCGTGTACCGGTCCAGACGGACGTTTATGGTTTATTTGAATAATTTATAAAGGCGCGACTTTGTATTCGATTATATATAGGCCTACGGCCTCAATCAAAATGTTGATCAAGTGGTGAAGTGAGGCCGAGAAGGAGGAAGCGGTTTTGTTGTCAGGTCGGGGCCCCCCCACCAAGACCCCCAACTCCCCCAACGTCTACAGAACCTTGGCACAATACCAAACATTGGATCACAGTTATTTATGCACGGTACTCAATCAGGTATACATATTTTCAACTTTCCTCTATAGGGCAAGTGTACCTCACTTTGGGACCACTGTTGACCCGAATATGGGACAAATCTGAGGAGAATTTCAAAAATAAAATTTTCGATTTTCAACTTTCCTCTATAGGGCAAGTGTACCTCACTTTGGGACCACTGTTGACCCAATATGGAAAAATAAAATTTTCGACAAATCTGAGGAGAATTTCAAATCGAAAAAAAAATAAAATTTTCAACTTTCCTCTATAGGGCAAGTTTTTTGGGACAACTTTCGGAGGAGAATTTCTCTATTTCCTCTAGGGCAAGTGTACCTCACTTTGGGACCACTGTTGACCCAATATGGGACAAATCGGAGGAGAATTTCGAAAAAATAAAATTTTCGATTTTTCAACTTTCCTCTATAGGGCAAGTGTACCTCACTTTGGGACCACTTTTGACCCCCCGAATATGGGACAAATCTGAGGAGAATTTCAAAAAATAAAATTTTCGATTTTTCAACTTTCCTCTATAGGGCAAGTGTACCTCACTTTGGGGACCACTGTTGACCCCCCGAATATGGGACAAATCGGAGGAGAATTTCGAAAAAATAAAATTTTCGATTTTTCAACTTTCCTCTATAGGGCAAGTGTACCTCACTTTGGGACCACTGTTGGCCGAATATGGGACAAATCTGAGGAGAATTTGGAAAAAATAAAATTTTCGATTTTTCAACTTTCCTCTATAGGGCAAGTGTACCTCACTTTGGGACCACTGTTGACCCAATATGGGACAAATCGGAGGAGAATTTCGAAAAAATAAAATTTTCGATTTTTCAACTTTCCTCTATAGGGCAAGTGTACCTCACTTTGGGACCACTGTTGACCCCCCGAATATGGGACAAATCTGAGGAGAATTTCAAAAAAATAAAATTTTCGATTTTTCAACTTTCCTCTATAGGGCAAGTGTACCTCACTTTGGGACCACCCCCGACCGAATATGGGACAAATCTGAGGAGAATTTCAAAAAAAATAAAATTTTCGATTTTCAACTTTCAACTTTCCTCTATAGGGCAGGTGTACCCTCATAGGGGACCACTGTTGACCGAATATGGGACAAATCGGAGGAGAATTTCAAAAATAAAATTTTCGATTTTCAACTTTCCTCTAGGGCCGAGTGTACCTCACTTTGGCCACCCAATATTGACTTTCCTCTAAACCACTTTGACCCAATATGGGACAAATCTGAGGAGATTTCTAAAATTTTCGATTTTTCTTTTCCTCTAAGACGATTTTCGGGCAAGTGTACCTCACTTTGGGACCTTTCGACCCCGAATATGGGACAAATCTGAGGAGAATTTCGAGAGAGCAGAGATCAAAAATAAAATTTTCGATTTTCAACTTTCCTCTATAGGGCAAGTGTACCTCACTTTGGGACCTTTCGACCCCGAATATGGGACAAATCTGAGGAGAATTTCGAGAGAGCAGAGATCAAAAATAAAATTTTCGATTTTCAACTTTCCTCTATAGGGCAAGTGTACCTCACTTTGGGACCACTCCCAATTACAAATCAGGAGAGATTTTCAACTTTCCTCTATAGGGCAAGTGTACCTCACTTTGGGACCACTGGCCCAATTAGGGACAAATCGCCCAGAGACAACTTTCCTCTATAGGGCACTCACCCGCCCAATATGGGACAAATCGAGATTTCAAAAATAAAATTTTCGATTTTCAACTTTCCTCTATAGGTTCAAGATATAAAAATAAAATTTTCGCCCTTAAAATTTTCCCGACCCGCTCACCGCCGACAGAGAGAGAGATAACGCCCTTCCCTTTATCGCCCTTATTTAATTGCTTCCAGCCGGGGTTTTTTTATTTTTATCTCCAGAGAGACTTCCAGAGAGATGATGATAACTGAGCGGAACCGAACAAACGGGAAACATATTATTTTTTCCCCAAATAATAATAAATAAATATTATAATTAATAGTCACGATACAGTTTTCAATACCGTCGATTCTTCTCCAGTTCAACCCGCCTCCTTTTCGGTCCTCCGCCGTCTTCAGTAGCGGTCGAATTGACGCCCTACGATTGAAGCAAAGTGGAAACAATATCCACGATGAGCGGCCGGCCGGACGCGTGACCGAAACCGCTACTGAAGACGGCGAATGACCGAAATCTACAATGACGCTCCCCGCCGCACGTAGTAGTTATTTCCGTACAAAATTGAACCGTATTCGAAATTATACCACTTTTTGAACAGTTTTCTCTTCTGTCTCAGAAATCAACATTGAGTTTTCGCTTTCTCTAACGCTACACGGAGCGGACGGTATTTACATACTGAAATCAATTTCTTCCAATTATACGATCAATTAACAATACAGTTAACAATATTAGCGTTTTGTGGCCTCCGAAAGGTTTGGAATATATCGTAGATTTCGCGCGTTTCTCGCCGGTTTGGTCTTTTCGCTGGACTGCGGTTTCGGCCGCTCGCCATCTTCAGTAGCGCCCTGTGTCTGAGTCACTTTCGGCACTTTAGAAGTTTTTCGGCCATCCTCACTGCATTGTGTCATTTACACTTGTACTGTGGTGATTATAAAAATCCATATATATATATATATATATATATATATGGATTTTTTTTTCTTTTTTCTTTTTTGAGAAATTGATCAATGAAGCCGAAATAGATATTCTGTGCAGGTCAATCAGTTTGGGGGGAGAATTCGGTATAGAAACATCCGAAAAGTGCCGAAACGCAGCGCTACTGAAGATGGCGGACGGCCGAGACAGTAAAATTCACGCATACCGTAATAGACCGTAATTTTATTCATAAATTAGTTTGAAATACATTTTTTTTTTCGTGGTCTGCGTAGATTTCGTGTGTTTCCGTCGCCGGGTATTTTTTTTTTTCGCTAGACCGTTTTAGGCCGCCGCTCGTCTTCAGTAGCCGATTAAATCTACCGTATTGGAAATTTATACAACGTAAAATCGAACAAAACTTATGGTTTTCCGACGTTTCGTGAATGGCCGCGATAACAACCGGACGGGGTAAAAAAAAGAAAAGAAAAAAATCGAAAAGGGGATGAAAATTTTCGGAAAAACCGCCATTCTACGACTGGACGTGGGATAATCGAGACGAAGGGTTGGACCAAAACTTGTTGTTTCTTTCGGTCCACGTTTCCCCGAAGAGACTACTGAAGATGGCGAACGGCCGTCACTTTTTTTCGGACCCTTTATTTAACAACCCCTATTTAAATGTCGCCGAAATGGGGGGCGGGAAAAACCAGTTCGGAGAGCGCCACAGCGCCGGGCCGACTAATCGGGAAATTTGTTGAGTCCCATTCGGTACTTCCCACTGACTGGGTGGAAAACTAACAAAATATGGGGGAAAATTTTTGGAAAATTCAACTTTCCTCTATAGGGGGAGTGTACCTCACTTTGGGACCACTGTTGACCCCGAATAGGGAAAATCCGAGAAATTTTCGGAAAAATAAAATTTTCGATTTTTCAACTTTCATAGGGCAAGTGTACCTCACTTTGGGACCACTACCGAATATGGGACAAATTGAGGAGAATTTAAAAATAAAATTTTCGATTTTCAACTTTCCTCTATAGGGCAAGTGTACCTCACTTTGGGACCACTGTTGACCCCCGAATATGGGACAAATCGGAGAGAATTATGAAAAAATAAAATTTTCAATTTTCAACTTTCCTCTATAGGGCAAGTGTACCTCACTTTGGGACCACTGTTGACCCTGAATAGGGACAAATCTGAGAGAATTTTCGAAAAATAAAATTTTCAATTTTCAACTTTCCTCTATAGGGCAAGTGTACCTCACTTTGGGACCACTGTTGACCCAATATGGGTACAAATCTGAGGAGAATTTCAAAAATAAAATTTTCGATTTTCAACTTTCCTCTATAGGGCAAGTGTACCTCACTTTGGGACCACTGTTGACCCCAATATGGGACAAATCTGAGGAGAATTTCGAAAAATAAAATTTTCAATTTTTCAACTTTCCTCTATAGGGCAAGTGTACCTCACTTTGGGACCACTGTTGACCCCCGAATATGGGACAAATCGGAGAATTTCAAAGGAAAAATAAAATTTTCAATTTTCAACTTTCCTCTATAGGGCAAGTGTACCTCACTTTGGGACCACTGTTGACCCCTGAATATGGGGACCCAAATCTGGGGAGAATTTGAAAAATAAAATTTTCAATTTTCAACTTTCCTCTATAGGGCAAGTGTACCTCACTTTGGGACCACTGTTGACCCCGAATATGGGACAAATCTGAGGAGAATTTCGAAAATAAAATTTTCGATTTTTCAACTTTCCTCTATAGGGCAAGTGTACCTCACTTTGGGACCACTGTTGACCCCCCGAATATGGGACAAATCTGAGGAGAATTTGGAAAAAATAATTTTCATTTTTTAAATTTCCTCTATAGGGCCGAGTGTACCTCCTTTGTGGACCTGTTGACCCCCGAATATGGGACAAATCTGAGGAGAATTTCGAAAAAATAAAATTTTCAATTTTCAACTTTCCTCTATAGGGCCGAGTGTACCTCACTTTGGGACCACTGTTGACCCCCCGAATATGGGACAAATCTGAGGAGAATTTCGAAAAAATAAAATTTTCGATTTTTCAACTTTCCTCTATAGGGCCGAGTGTACCTCACTTTGGGACCACAGCGTGATATTAAATAAAGGAAAATCTTTAATCTTTATCTGAGCAAAATCTTTATCTATTCCTTAGATATGAGTAAAAGCGTAAGAATGCATGGGGCGCGCCATCTGTCGGCGGAATCCGGTATTAATTAGTCGCCCCCATTTTTTGTTCCGACGTCGAAATTATTACTTTTTATCGTATTTTCGCCACCGTCAGTAGCGAATTGTACCTCGGATAGCTCGAAAAATGGGCCTAAATACCCATTTTGTTGACGCACTGTAGAGCGGAATATGCTGTAATGGGCGAACCGCACGGGTTCCGTAATGGGCGAACCCCATTTCGCCCACACTGACGCCTTTTTATGTCCCGCCGGCCTCGCATTTCTAGCGGTTTTCTGAATATCGTCCCGAAACACCTGTTTTGCGGTCCGCCGTCGGCTCGAATCACGTCGTGTCGATTTCGTGTATTTCTCGAATGGCCGTTCGCCGTCTTCAGTAGCGCGGTCTGACGAGCGGCCGAGAACCGGCGAGCGGAGGAGACGGAAACGCAACAAATCTACAATTAACAATACGTTCGGTCTTTTGCTGGACTGCCGCTCGCCAGATCGCTACTGAAGACGGCGAACGGCCGCGAAATCGCGGCCTAGCAAAAGGCCGAACCGGCGAGAGGAGTAGACAGAAACACAACAAATCAACAATTAACAATATGCCTGGTCTTTTGCCGGACCACGGTTTCGGCCGTTCGCCGTCTTCAGTAGCGATCTGACGAGCGGCCGCGAACCGGCGAGAGGAGGAGACAGAAAGGCAACAAATCTACAATTAACAATACGTTCGGTCTTTTGCTGGACTGCCGCTCGCCAGATCGCTACTGAAGATGGCGAACGGCCGAAACTGCGGTCTAGCAAAAGACCGAACCGGCGAGACGGGAGACAGAAACACAACAAATCTACAATTAACAATACGTTTGGTCTTTTGCCGGACTGCCCCGGTTTCGGCCGCTCGCCATCTTCAGTAGCGGTCTGGCGGGGGAGGGACGAAACACAATTATTATTTTGTAATTGTCGTACTTTTAAAATTACGGTATTACTAACACCGGTAATATTATCACTAAGTAAAGCACCTCCGTAAAGTGTATTCATGGTTCGATATATATATATATATATATATATATATATATATATATATATATATATATATATGCTCACTCTGGGTAATCCTTAATATAATGGAGGAGATCGCACTTTAAAGTTGATTACATAATTGGCAGAAGAAAGACAAATCTGCAATTGACAATATGTCGGTGGCGGCCGCTCGCCATCTTCAGTAGCACGATTTTCCTTTCGGCAATTTGGATGTATTTTTTGGGCATCCCGCTCACAGTGAGGAAGAAATGATCCAAAGCGCCCCGAAAGTGACTCTGACGAAGAACACCGCGCTACTGAAGACGGCGAACGGCCTGGGTCGAGATGGCGAGACAGCGAAAACAGGCGAAACACACGTTAATAATCATAGAGCACGTAGCTACCGGTTTCTGTACCGGGGGTGGGGTTGTTGTAGTGACAGGGGGCGGGGGATGGTGGGGTGCTAGTGTCTCTCATTAGGGGTGCAACTAATGACCACCGGAGAGATACCACTCCAGAAGCGCCAACCCCTCATAAACTTCAACTCCCGAAAAACCCGCCTTCTCCTAAACACACATGACCGGATTTTTCGTTCATTTATACTATGTGTTGACAACTAAGTAATTGCGGAATTCACCACAACAAATGGCGTCGAACATATTTTTAAGTAAGTCAACATCTTGGCAAAGATAAGCCCCGTAGATGGTATTGAATGCAGGTATAAGATACACTCAGCTTCAAGAAGCCATTCAGCCATTCAGAATCGATAATGGCCTTTATTCGGTCATCCAGAGCGCTCCTCTCCTAGGTTAGGTTAGGTTAGGTTAGGTTAGGTTAGGTTAGGTTAGGTTAGGTTAGGTTAGGTTAGGTTAGGTTAGGTTAGGTTAGGTTAGGTTAGGTTAGGTTAGGTTAGGTTAGGTTAGGTTGGTTAGGTTAGGTTAGGTTAGGTTAGGTTGGTTAGGTTAGGTTAGGTTAGGTTAGGTTAGGTTAGGTTAGGTTAGGTTGGGAGGTTAGGTTAGGTTAGGTTAGGTTAGGAGTTGTGTTGGATTGGTTAGGTTAGGTTAGGTTAGGTTAGGTTAGGTTAGGTTAGGTTAGGTTAGGTTAGGTTAGGTTAGGTTAGGTTAGGTTAGGTTAGGTTAGGTTAGGTTAGGTTAGGTTAGGTTAGGTTAGGTTAGGTTGGGAGGTTAGGTTAGGTTAGGTTGGGTTAGGTTAGGTTAGGTTAGGTTAGGTTAGGTTAGGTTAGGTTAGGTTAGGTTAGGTTAGGTTAGGTTAGGTTAGGTTAGGTTGGGTTGGGAGGGTTAGGGGTTGGGTTAGGTTGGGTTAGTTTAGGTTAGGTTAGGTTAGGTTAGGTAGGTTAGGTTAGGTTAGGTTGAGGTTAGGTTAGGTTAGGTTAGGTTAGGTTAGGTTAGGTTAGGTGAGGTTAGGTTAGGTTAGGTTAGGTTAGGTTAGGTTAGGTTAGGTTAGGTTAGGTTAGGTTAGGTTAGGTTAGGTTAGGTTAGGTTAGGTTAGGTTAGGTTAGGTTAGGTTAGGTTAGGTTAGGTTAGGTTAGGTTAGGTTAGGTTCAAGGATGTTGCACTTAAAAATATGTACAACGCCACTTGGTATTTTGCGCAATTACTTTGTTGTCAACCCGATACATATATAGATATGAAATAAAAAATCGTTGAGCCACGCCCATAATGGTCGTTATTTAAATTTAATACTGTTTCAAATGAAACCCCATATGTCAATTTTCAGACAGTTTCTATATAACGAAAACGGCCTATATAATATTTTAATAATATTTCATGGCGCGACGTCTATACATTTGTATGCCCCCCACTCCCAACACCCGATGTTCTACAGCGGCCGGTCGTATACTACCTCTTATCATCGGGGCCGTGATAAGATAAATAAAGTCTGTCGGTGAATCAGCCAAATGACTTAGTTGCCAGTCCAGTGATAGAGGGAATGAACGGGTGAACAACTATTGGAGTTGGAATGAATCGATTCTGAACTGGAGGGGTTAATGAACCCTTCGGGTGAATGAAAGGGCCCTCGGTTGGGGAGGGGGGTTCAGTACTTGAGACCGGAACTTTCATAAATTACGACCGGAATGATATATATATAAATCTTAGTTTTCTCGTTCCTCATTCGGCGGATCTCGGTTTCGGCCGCTCGCCGTCTTCAGTAGTCGCTAACGTAATCGTTAGCGCTTCGCGGTTTTCCTCACAAGTTGAAATAACCGGCCCCGTCCTTGCCGACTGGCCAACGGGGAGAAAGATAAACTTAATTGTCCCTAAGGCGTGTACCCCGTGTTATCTCTAGCTGACCGTTTTTTCTTTTTTATCTCCAAAGGACTTGGGCGCGGTAAAAAGTTGGCGTCGGGCGAAGCATATCTCAAACTTGGGAGGACCAATGTTGACAGTGTGGGGTACAAACATTTTTTCAATTTTTCAACTTTCCTCTATAGGGCCGAGTGTACCTCACTTTGGGACCACTGTTGACCGAATATGGGACAAATTGAGGAAGAATTTCCAAAATTATAAAATTTTGATTTTTCATTTTTCCAAAAATAAAATTTTCAATTTTTCTTTCCTCTATAGGGCAAGTGTACCTCACTTTGGGACCACTTTGACCGAATATGGGACAAATTGAGGAGAATTTCCAAAATAAAATTTTCAATTTTTCAACTTTCCTCTATAGGGCAAGACCTCACTTTGGGACCACTTTCGACCGAATTGGGACAACTTGAGAGAATTTCCAAAAATAAAATTTTCAATTTTTCAACTTTCCTCTATAGGGCAAGTGTACCTCACTTTGGGACCACTATTGACCCAATATGGGACAAATCTGAGGAGAATTTCAAAAATGAATTTTCAACAACTTTCCTCTATAGGGCAAGTGTACCTCACTTTGGGGACCACTGTCGACCGAATATGGGACAAATTGAGGAGAATTTCCAAAAATTAAAATTTTCAATTTTTCATCTTTCCTCTATAGGGCAAGTGTACCTCACTTTGGGGACCACTGTCGACCGAATATGGGACAAATTGAGGAGAATTTCCAAAAATTAAAATTTTCAATTTTTCAACTTTCCTCTATAGGGCAAGTGTACCTCACTTTGGGGACCACTTTCGACCGAATATGGGACAAATTTGAGGAGAATTTCCAAAAATTAAAATTTTCAATTTTTCAACTTTCCTCTATAGGGCAAGTGTACCTCACTTTGGGACCACTTTCGACCGAATATGGGACAAATTTGAGGAGAATTTCCAAAATTAAAATTTTCAATTTTTCAACTTTCCTCTATAGGGCAAGTGTACCTCACTTTGGGACCACTGTTGACCCCCCGAATATGGGACAAATTTGAGAAGAATTTCCAAAAATTAAAATTTTCAATTTTTCAACTTTCCTCTATAGGGCAAGTGTACCTCACTTTGGGACCACTGTTGACCCAATATGGGACAAATCTGAGGAGAATTTCCAAAATTAAAATTTTCAATTTTTCAACTTTCCTCTATAGGGCAAGTGTACCTCACTTTGGGACCACTGTTGACCGAATATGGGACAAATCTGAGGAGAATTTCTAAAAAATAAAATTTTCGATTTTTCAACTTTCCTCTATAGGGCAAGTGTACCTCACTTTGGGACCACTTTCGACCGAATATGGGACAAATTGAGAAGAATTTCCAAAAATTAAAATTTTGAATTTTTCAACTTTCCTCTATAGGGCAAGTGTACCTCACTTTGGGACCACTGTTGACCGAATATGGGACAAATCTGAGGAGAATTTCAAAAAATAAAATTTTCGATTTTTCAACTTTCCTCTATAGGGCAAGTGTACCTCACTTTGGGACCACTTTCGACCGAATATGGGACAAATTGAGAAGAATTTAAAAATAAAATTTTGAATTTTTCAATTTCCTCTATAGGGCAAGACTCACTTTGGGACCACACCGAATATACAAATTGAAGAATTTCCAAAAATAAAATTTTGGGGCAAGTGTACCTCACTTTGGGACCACTTTCGACCGAATATGACAAATTGAGGAGAATTTCCAAAATTAAAATTTTCGAATTTTCATGGGCACAAACCGAATATGGGACAAATCTGAGAAGAATTTCCAAAATTTTCGATTTTTCATTTCCTCTATGGGACAAATTGAGAAGAATTTCCCACTTTGGGGACCAATATGGGACAAATTTTCGAATTTTTCATATTTCCTTTATAGGGCAAGTGTACCTCACTTTGGGACCAACCCAATATGAGACAAATTGAGGAGAATTTCAAAAAATAAAATTTTCGATTTTCAACTTTCCTCTATAGGGCAAGTGTACCTCACTTTGGGACCACTGTTGACCCCCCGAATATGGGACAAATCTGAGGAGAATTTTCAAAAAATAAAAATTAAAATTTTTCAATTTTCCTCTATAGGGCCGAGTGTACCTCACTGGTCGTACACTAGATAAGAGTGCAGACTGCAGTCCGATTCCCTTTATCCGTTTCTGTTTTGCTTTCAGACGACGATTTCAGATATCTTTCCGAGCGTCGTTTCTCTCCCTTATTCTTATCAACGTCCATTGTACTGATAACGTTCTCATGGTTTTTCCCACACACAGACACACAGACACACTGACACACAGACAGATTTCTTATCAAAACTCCAACAATTCGTAAACTTTTCATATTAAAATTCTCGAATAACACCCAAGTACATAAACATTATTGGCAGTAATATTGTGTAGCAATTAGTTCTAATTAAAGATGGGTTTATATATATATATATATATATATATATATATATATATGTTTCATCTCAGTCGAGGTGAGAAAAATCCGCAATTATTTAATTGCCAAACCCAATATATAAACTTTATATACAACCTATTAATGACGGGGAAGAATAATTTTAATAGCGCAGAACAATAAATTATTTTTATCAGTAACGATTTTATTTATTTTATCTGTCGAAAAGAATTATTTCGTTACAATAATAATACCCACAAATGTGTACTCTTTTTTACCTACAGTTTGTTTTCATAAATTCGTAACAATTTTCTCATCGTTCGTTCGGAACAAGAATTTAATATCCATCGAACAAACTGTCGAGAGAACCGAACAAAATTCTTTCGATTATTTTCAGTTTTTAATATTTTACCAGTCGAGAAATTGTAAAGACCACTTTCTCTTTTAAGAGATTAAAAATCACTTTTTTTTTCGATCGGTTCATTTATACAGAAAAAAATACATTCGGTAAATAAAGTTCGAGAAAATTCTTCCATCGAAAGAGGTAAATTATTATAAACGAATTATTAAACTACGGACCGTTAAATAGATAATATATCGTTTATATTAATTTTTATTGAATGCATTTTATTTTTAAAAACTTCTTAAATTAATAGCATCACACAATGCTATAATTGTTACACTATTTATTTTCAATAATTTTATTATTGGTTATTTTTTTTTATCGGTAATCGTTCATTTATTTTCCGCTCCTACAGAAAATACATTTAGGAAATATTCGAGAACAATTCGAGAAAATTTTTCCGCCAAGAAAGTAAATTATTATACAATCAAAATTGAACTATGGACCATTAAATAGATAATATATCGTTTATATTAATTTTTTATGTATTTTATTTAAAGGAAAATATTTAATTAGCCGCTTTTAATAACGCGAAAGCGTACGATGTTACTGAATAAAAAATGTTCAGTACAAAAAGGAACTTATTTATATATGGATGAAGGATAACAAAAAACATGTATTTATATTTTTTATTTTATTTAATATGATTTGTATGTGTATTTTTGTGTATTCCGATGCTCAATACAATGCAATATAATATTATTTGTACTATTTTAAGGAATTTTCCAATAATTTTTCCCATTGAAATTAATTTATAATGCGAAAAATATTCGTAACGCTTCACATTAACGATATTTCTATATTATCTATTTTTCACCAGAGTTTAAATATACACGCGTTTTAACCATGAATTGTTCATCTGAACTTTTATTCAATTCATTTAAAGGAATAATATTGTAATCTATTTATTATCAATAGTCTATTATATATTATAAGTTACGGTTATTTTTTTATCGGTAATCGGTAATTTATTATTCTTTTCGGTGAGATAATATCGAAGGAAAATTTAAGAAAATGCTTTCATCAAGAAGGTAATTAATTATAAACGAAACTGAGCTATGGGCCATTAAAAAAATAATATATCTTTTATATTAAATTTTATTAAATGTATTTTATTTTTTTTAAAATCTTCTCAAATTAATAGTGCACAATTTTGTCAAAGGAATAATTGTAATAGCGTTATATAATGTTGTAATCGTTCACCTGAATTTATATATTATACATTATTTTTATCGGTAATCGGTAATTTATTTTTCTTTTCGGTCCCGCGAAAAATAGTAAATTTAGGGGAAATAATCTTGAATTCCGAAAATGCTGTAAATAAAACTAAACTGTGGAACTAAAAGAAAAATATTATCTATTATATAAACGTTTAATTAAATATATTTTATTGTACTTTTCGTTATTGAGTCGGAACAATCGCGATACATAAACGAAGCGATTTTCTTATGTACACATCGTATTATTTATATATTGTAATATTTGTTTTCGAAGAAGAATAAAATATTTATAATATGTAGACGTGTTCGGTCTTCGGTTTGTTTTCAGCATTTTATGAACGGATATTTCGTTTTGTGATCGCTTAAAATATTTTTCGCAAATATCATTTCTATTTTATTCCGAACCTAATTTTATATATCGGACATACATAGACTGACTATTTACCATCGCTCTCCTCTATGTATATATATATATATATATATATATATATATATATATATATATATACATATACATGATTATGTAATGTTTCATTATAGGCTATAAACAGTGATTATATTGGGTAGAATATCAACACGATTAGCATGTTATACTGCTACTTGTGTATGCGCTATGATACACTCATTGCATATGCAATTATCGGACTTTCATTACACTTTTAATCAGTAGTCGGTCCTGGGGGGGGGTTGGGGTGGGGGCAATTTTCATTTTCAAAGCTTTTCCGAGGGGTTTTCAACGACCGTCAAACTGCAATCCATAGGGTAGCTTTCATTGGCAGACCGAAAGTGATCGATTCCTTACCGACTGGTCAAAGTTGAAAATTGAAAATTTTATTTTTGGAAATTCTCAAATTTGTCCCATATTCGGGTCGACAGTGGTCCCAAAGTGAGGTACACTTGCCCTATAGAGGAAAGTTGAAAAATTGAAAATTTACTTTTTTGAAATTTTCCTCAAATTTTGTCCCATATTCGGTCCAAAGTGGTCCCAAAGTGAGGTACACTTGCCCATAGAGGAAATTGAAAAATTGAAATTTATTTTTTGGAAATTCTCTCAAATTTGTCCCATATTCGGGGGCTCGAGTGGTCCCAAAGTGAGGTACACTTGCCCCATAAAGGAAATTCTGAAAAATCGAAAATTCTATTTTTGGAAATTCTCCTCAAATTTGTCCTATATTCGGGGCTCAACAGTGGTCCCCAAAGTGAGGTACACTTGCCCTATAGAGGAAAGTTGAAAATGGAAAATTTTATTTTTTGGAAATTCTTCTCAAATTTGTCCCATATTCGGTCGAAAGTGGTCCCCAAAGTGAGGTACACTTGCCCTATAGAGGAAATTTGAAAAAATGGAAAATTTTATTTTTTGGAAATTCTCCTCAAATTTGTCCCATATTCGGTCCAAAGTGGTCCCCAAAGTGAGGTACACTTGCCCTATAGAGGAAATTTGAAAAATGGAAAATTTTATTTTTTGGAAATTCTCCTCAAATTTGTCCCATATTCGGTCCAAAGTGGTCCCCAAAGTGAGGTACACTTGCCCTATAGAGGAAATTTGAAAAATCTCTATCCCGGTTCAAAACTCTGTAGTGCCTAACCTAACCCCTCCCCCAATCTTTTAAATGGGACTCAATTTGAAAACGAAATAGCAGGTGAGGCACTAACAAAAAAATGGTTTTTCTCTTATGGATTATCGCCCTGTAATCAATTTCGAAAGGATTTCCTGTCCGTAACTTCATCTATAGCGAAAAAGAAACTACTCCCGATTATGAGTCATTATATCTGGCAATATGTTGGTTTTATAGAAATTCTCCTATAGGTATTCTCTGAAGGAAATTTGAAAAAACGAAAATTTTTTTTTTTTGGAAATTCTTCTCAATTTGTCCCATATTCGGGGGGTCGACAGTGGTCCCAAAGTGAGGTACACTTGCCCTATAGAGGAAAGTTGAAAAATAGAAAATTTTATTTTTTCGAAATTCTTCTCAAATTTGTCCCATATTCGGTGGAAAGTGGTCCCAAAGTGAGGTACACTTGCCCTATAGAGGAAATTTGAAAAATCGAAAATTTTATTTTTTCGAAATTCTCCTCAGATTTGTCCCATATTCGGGGTCGACAGTGGTCCCAAAGTGAGGTACACTTGCCCTATAGAGGAAATTTGAAAAATTGAAAATTTTATTTTTTCGAAATTCTCCTCAAATTTGTCCCATATTGGGGTCGACAGTGGTCCCAAAGTGAGGTACACTGGCCCTATAGAGGAAATTTGAAAAATCGAAAATTTTATTTTTTCGAAATTCTCCTCAAATTTGTCCCATATTCGGTCAACAGTGGTCCCAAAGTGAGGTACACTTGCCCTATAGAGGAAATTTGAAAAATCGAAAATTTTAATTTTTGGTGTATTATTTTATTACGTTAAGAGCAAATCCCTCGCCACTGTTAATCGGTTAAGTGGTGGGATCGGCCTAAATGATAATTTTGAGATAAAACCCTTTGGGACGGTTCAACTTATCTCGTTATCTCTCGTCGGGAAAACCACTCTTTTCGACCGATAGATGGCGACGTTGTTTACCCTTTAAGGACTTTACACGACAAAATGCTGCGAAAACGACTCAAAGACCGAAAAATAAATGGAGATTTTAGGCGCCTTTGACGGCTGTTTAGCTTCGAAACAAAGACCGAATAAAGTCAACTATAGACTCAATAAAATACAATATAATAGATAATACAGTGAAAGGTTTCAATGTTACCTGGTCTATTGTCGCAATTTCATTCGGGTAAATCAATGGACGAAACTCAATTTCGCAGATCGGAAATCAATCGAGCTCAATAAAAACATCAATCGCCAAGAATTCAGTATAATACAATCGCGTATCGATATCAACTGAAACTGTTCACAACTGTATGTATACATATTTATATTAGGGTTTAGAAAGGAATTTCTCCCTTATCTACGGTCCAATGTCAATGTTTACCTTCGTTCCATCCCTTAAGGTTGGGGAGTCGAGCAAGATTGGTGTCCCGAAATTGACGCAAAAAAAAACCCCGGTTTTTACTTTAAATATATTATTTTTATGGAATCGTAAAGTAGACAGTATAGGGTTATGTATGGAATAATATAAGGGCGCGTTTTTTTGTCGAAAAACTGAGAGACAACCCCTTTTCGGGCAGAGATAAGGAGATATACAGAGTGGTCCAAAAAAATGTATCCACCGTTTGACTGTCCATAACTTGAAAACTGATTGAGACAGAGTTGTCTCATTTTTGGTGAAAGTGTAGCTTAAAGTCCAACTTAAAGATATATCATAGCTGTAGGCGTTCGAAAAAGTCCAGGAGGAGTTAAGTCCGGAGAACGGAACCCGGTGGTGGTGGATACTCACCACTCTACGGCCTCTGTCCGTCTTAATGGTGGATTTTCGTCCAGATAAGCCCCGTAAAACTGTTGTACAGCGATTACTTGAACTACAGACTATAGCACTACCGAAAATGAGACCTCAGTCTCAATTATTTAGCGAGTTATTGACTGTTAAACGGTGGATACATTTTTTTGGACCACAGTATATTAATTGGGTCATCGACTGAGTAATTGCGGATTTCGCTCAAACAACAAAATTTTTAAATATAGCTCCGTAGGGTCCGGTCTGGAGGTCGACGGTGACACCGAACAGAAAGGCCGTTCACGATTCTGAATGGCCGAACGGCCTCATGAATGTCGCTTATACGCCCGTCCAGAAACCACGTGCACGATGTATACGTTATATCAATTCTACGGGATATTCCGATACCTCCGAGCAGGCCGGAAGACGTGTGGTATGTTAAACTGGTAATTAACATCGTAAAAATAAGTAATAAAACTGTAATTGTATAAATAAAACATAAAAATTTTAACCAACTTCAGGGACGAGGTGGCCGAGTGGTTAAGGCGTTGGACTGCTAATCCAATGTGCTCTGCACGCGTGGGTTCGAATCCCATCCTCGTCGAAAAAAATTTTTTTTTTCCCCAAATTCTCTTTTAAACCTCGTCTTTTTTAATATATTTTTCGCCCACTATTATTCCTACAAATAATAATTGTATTTTGTATACATACAAATTATTGTAACTGTACAAATCACGGTATTACGCTGGGGGTTTGTGTTATTATCGGAGTTGGTGGGGGCGCGCCATCTTTCGGCCGCTCTGCGAACTATTAGGGGTTGGCCCACCAAATAATAATCCAAATTTTCATTTTGAAATTCATTTTATTTTACTTTAATTATTAATCTACTATATATATATATATATATATATATATATATATATATATATATATATTTATTTATAATCACAGATAATATCGACAACTCTCACTCGAAGAGAACTCCTTCAAGACGCCTCAAAAAATACATCTTATCAAATTCTCGGATTACTTTCGCTCGATCGCGCCCCCAAAAATATAATGAATTCTGATGGCCTGAAAATACAACGGAACGACGGATAAATAAAATGGATTCGCTGAGAAATTTCAACGAAAGGTCCGCCTTGAAAATTGAACAGAATCTGATTTACTCACCGATGTTGAAGGTTTTAACGGGATTTTTTTTTAAATTTTACTTTGTATTTACAAACTTACAAAATTTTTAAAGCATTCTCCTCCTTCAATACACGTCTGGCCCGCTTTCATTCCATTCCCTAAATAGTGGTGTTCTTTTCAATGGAAAAATTCTATAAAATTGCACAACACAAAACAAATTTCTTTCCAAAAGTTTTCCTAACAATTTTTGTAATTCGACATTCATCAGTTTTTATTGTATGGCCACTTTACAATAGAAAGGAATTGAAATTTTCTGTTCAAAGACTGGCACCGATCAAAGACAAATAATAAAGAGGTGGAAAAAGAAAAATAAAGTTCAAAACGAGGAAATTAGAACGACCTTGTGCGTTGGGCAAAATAGTGAAAGTTAAATAGTAGAGCACTTACGGAATGTATATATATTTGTCGATAATGGCGTAACGAATTCTCCTCAGATTTGTCCCATATTCAGGTCCGACAGTGGTCCCAAAGTGAGGTACACTTGCTATAAAAGTTGAAAAAGAAAATTTTATTTTTTCGAAACTCTCCTCAGATTTCAGGGGGTATTCGGGGAATGAGTGGTCCCAAAGTGAGGTACACTTGCCCTATAGAGGAAAGTTGAAAATCGAAAATTTTTATTTTTTTGAAATCTTTCCTCAGATTTGTCCCATATTCGGGGTCAACAGTGGTCCCAAAGTGAGGTACACTTGGCCCTATAGAGGAAATTTGAAAAATTGAAAATTTTAATTTTCAAATTCTTCCTCAGATTTGTCCCATATTCGGGGGTCGACAGTGGTCCCAAAGTGAGGTACACTCCTATATAAAGTTGAAAAATCCATTCCGAAGTCAAAAGTCGAAAATTCTCCTCAGATATTCGGGGGTCAACACTTGCCCTAAAGTGAAATTACACTCGGCCTAATAAAAAGTTGAAAATCCAAAATTTATTTTGTGGAAAATTCTCCTCAGATTTGTCCCATATTAGGGGGTCAACAGTGGTCCCAAAGTGAGGTACACTTGCCCTATAGAGGAAATTTGAAAAATTGAAAATTTTATTTTGGAAATTCTCCTCAAATTTGTCCCGTATTCGGGGGGTCAAAAGTGGTCCCAAAGTGAGGTACACTTGCCCTATAAATTTGAAAAGTCCAAATTTTAATTTTTCGAAATTCTCCTCAGATTTGTCCCACATTCGGGGGGTCGACAGTTGTCCCAAAGTGAGGTACACTTGCCCCAATAAAGTTGAAAAATCCAAAATTTTATTTTTTTCAAATTCTCCTCAGAAATTCGGGGGGAGGGGGTCAACAGTGGTCCCAAAGTGAGGTACACTTGCCCCAATAAAGTTGAAAAATCCAAAATTTATTTTTTCAAAATTTTCAGATTTGTCCTATATTCGGGGTCAACAGTGGTCCCAAAGTGAGATGCATTTGCCCTATAGAGGAAATTTGAAAAATTGAAAATTTTAATTTTCAAATTCTTCTCAGATTTGTCCCATATTTGGGGTCAAAGTGGTCCCAAAGTGAGATACACTTGCCCTATAGAAATTTGAAAAATCGAAAATTTTAATTTTTCGAAATTCTCCTCAGATTTGTCCCATTTTGGGGGGTCAACAGTGGTCCCAAAGTGAGGTACACTTGCCCCTACAGAGGAAAGGTGAAAATCGAAAATTTTAGTTTTTGGAAAATTCTCCTGATTTGTCAGAGTCAACAGGGTAAGTGGGAACACACTCGGCCCTATAGTGCAAGTTAAATAGTGTTAAACGTACTTACGTTGAAAGTATATATATGTATATATATATATATATATATATATATATATATATATATATATATATATATATGGCCGGCCTTGGATCTCATCCGGTCTTCTTGAAGGGCGGAATGGCGGGTGACTTTGGGCGTATCCTGGATCCTGTCCGGCGGGAAGTCCTGGGGATAGAGTTTTGAAAATGCAGAGACTTGAAACCGGATATTCAGCCGAGAAATTTCTGTGTTTTTCCCTAAATACGTACGAATACTGTCACCCAAGAGAGGGTCGTCCTACGCCTCCTCCCTCCGGGTTCTAAGGGTCGAGTTATGGTAGTGGGGGTTTACCTCTTTTTGGGACGGAACACGTGTAGCGCCCCTTCCCCACCCCACCAACATACACAAATATTTGGGTCATAAAACCATAAAACCACCGAGTGAACTCCTCTGGGGCCGAAAGAAACGACTGTTACAAATTTTTCAAAAAAAAAAAAAAAAAAATTTCTCAATACAACTATTTAAATTCTGAACTATAGTTCAATCACCAACAGAGATTGTACCCGATCTTTTATTGAACCCATTAACAATTGTAGTAGGTCCCAAAAATGTGAGGTTTAAATTTAAAAAAATTTTTTTTTTTTCACCTTTTATTGTTACAACTGTAAAATTATACAACAAGCAACATTTATAAAGGCACTGGCTAATAGTTTATTTATTTTTTTTTTAATTTATTTATTTAAACATTTAGGTCGCGTGGCTGCCGCTTCCTTTCAGGGGTCGAAATTTTTTTTTTTTAAATTTTTTTTATTACTTTGAGTAATTTTCATATTATAAATACTGCATCGCGTTGAACTATTCGTAATTACGATTATTATTAGAAATAAAAAAATGTTTAGTGCCCTAAATACATGATTTAAAAAAAAAATATTTGACAAACCGGTTTTTAAAACATATTCGAGTTATATTTTATGCAGAATTTTCAGAAAAAATTCTCCTACTCGATGGCTTAATTAACCACAACCCACCGGCACTAAATTTCTCCCCGTTGTACCCCTATTGTTAATTTTGTATTTTGTAGATTAAAATTTAAAAAAAATTAAAAAAAAAAAATCTATATTATGTGCCGAATTTGGTCAAACGCCTATATAGCATCTGACTCACTAACAAAAAATTGTTTTTTTTTTTTTTATGTATTGTATCAGTTAATATGTCCCAAAGAAACATTTATCTGTTTCCTACTTCTGACGATGAGTCATTATGTAATATGTTGGTTTTATTAGAATTCTGAGTTTGAAAAATCGAAAATTTTATTTTTCGGAAATTCTCCTCAGATTTGTCCCATATTCGGGGGTCGAACAGTGGTCCCAAAGTGAGGTACACTCGGCCCTATAGAGGAAATTTGAAAAATCGAAAATTTTATTTTTCAGATTTGTCCCATATTCAAAGGTGGTCCCAAAGTGAGGTACACTTGCCCTATAGAGGAATTTGAAAAATTGAAAATTTTATTTTTCAGATTTGTCCCATATTCAAAGGTGGTCCCAAAGTGAGGTACACTTGCCCTATAGAGGAAATTTGAAAGAATCAGAAAATTTTATTTTTGAAATTCCTCCTCCGATTTGTCTCATATTCAGGGGTCCCAAAGTGAGGCCCTATAGGGGAAATTTGAAAAATTGAAAATTTTATTTTTTCCAAATTCTCCTCCGATTTGTCCAATATTGGGGGGTAAACAGTGGTCCCCAAAGTGAGGTACAGTTGCACTATAGAGGAAATTTGAAAAATTGAAAATTTTATTTTTTAGAAATTCTCCTCAAATTTGTCTCATATTCGGTCCAAATTGGTCCTCAAAGTGAGGTACACTTGCCCTATAGAGGAAATTTGAAAAATCGAAAATTTTATTTTTTGGAAATTCTCCTCAGATTTGTCCCATATTCGGTCAACGGTGGTCCCAAAGTGAGGTACACTCGGCCCTATAGAGGAAATTTGAAAAATTGAAAATTTTATTTTTTGGAAATTCTCCTCAATTTGTCCCATATTCGGTCAACAGTGGTCCCAAAGTGAGGTACACTTGCCCTATAGAGGAAATTTGAAAAATTGAAAATTTTATTTTTTGGAAATTCTCCTCAGATTTGTCCCATATTCGGGTGGTCCCAAAGTGAGGTACACTTGCCCTATAGAGGAAATTTGAAAAATCGAAAATTTTATTTTTTGGAAATTCTCCTCCAATTTGTCTCATATTCGGTCCAAATTGGTCCTCAAAGTGAGGTACACTTGCCCTATAGAGGAAATTTGAAAAATTGAAAATTTTATTTTTTGGAAATTCTCCTCAGATTTGTCCCATATTCGGGGGGTCCCAAAGTGAGGTACACTTGTGGTCGAAAATTTTTTTGGAAATTCTCCTCCAGTCCCATATTCGTCCAAAGTGAGGTACACTTGCCCTATAGAGGAAATTTGAAAAATTGAAAATTTTATTTTTTGGAAATTCTCCTCCGATTTGTCCCATATTCGGGGGGTCCCAAAGTGAGGTACACTTGCCCTATAGAGGAAATTTGAAAAATTGAAAATTTTATTTTTTGAAATTCTCCTCAGATTTGTCCCATATTCGGGGGGTCAACAGTGGTCCCCAAAGTGAGGTACACTCGGCCCTATAGAGAGGAAAGTTGAAAAATCCAAAATTTTATTTTTTTATTGCTCCTCCGCGGAGAGTTTATTTTCTAGACGGTTGGCTCTCGACGGCGATATCTTATCGGCTCGAATTGTGTTAGCGATAAAAGTGCTATTTACACTTGGGCCCCAGGTGCCTGTACAAGAGCTGCGCCCCGAAATAATATCACAACTCTAATATCAGTGGTGCCGTATAGCAGTGTCGTCCGTATGTCAGTTTAGGACGTGAAACCGGCTGTTTCGAGAGAAATCAAACAGAGAGGGTTGATCGACGACCCTTTACCCCTTTTTTATTGCCGGCCGGATTCGTCGGGGGGGCGGTGGAAAATTTTCGCCCGAAAATAATTTAAAAAAAAGGTAAGTGGAATACTCAAAATTAGTCAGTTTCATACTCAAAACTTACCGTATTTTGGGGGTGGAAAATTCGCTTGAAATCGTTGAAAATTTAATTTCCCCCCACCACCCCTCAATCTGGTCAAGAAACTGCCCGAAAATCGCGTAATTATTGTAAATTTTTAAAGAAAATCACAGCGAAAATGTCCCGATCTAGCGGCCGACCCGTCAACTACCAGTAAATTGGGTCAAACCAATTTCTAGAGGATTAAACTAGGAAATCGCCACTTTTTATAGATAATACGAATTGCCGACGAACTATTGAAGGATATTTATTCGATTTGAATTAATATATATATATTCAGCGAATACATAATAAATTGACGCCACGCCGTACGAATCATCTCCGCCATCTTGGGCGGTCCGCCATAACTTGTTACGCGTCCGAAAGAAAATATTCTTTCGGAAAAAAGAAAAAAAAAATATGGAAAAAATCAATTTTTTCCCTCGGCATTCAAGCGGAATTCAATACGCGATATCGAATCGCGCGATTTTTCAGTTTTTCATGGCGATGTTTGAAGTGAAAAAAAATATATAAAAAAAAAAAAAAATAATCTCAATTATCAGCAGTTTGCGCAATAACGCCCACTTCACTGAAATGAATTTGTCGAAATATACTCGAGAGGCGGAAAATCCCCTTCTCGAAATCGCGGTGAAATGAATTGCGTCGTCCGATCGACAATTTCTTTTTTCGACAATTTTCGCGTGCAAATTGTCCCGTTTATGAAATGAAACGGGGAAAAAAAAAGAAAAAAATTGTCAATTATTACCTTATTCTATCGCTATTCGTTGTTCCGTTAACAATTTTATTTCAAATTGTATCTTCGACAGGAGTAAATTTATTTATGTAAATTTTAATTCGAAAATTCCCTTCCCGATATCTCGAGAATTTTACGAATTTTTTCCCCCAATAAAATTTTCAATTGGGTTTCGGACGACGTTTTGACGACAAATCGCTAGTAATTAGAGTGATTAGACGACAATTTTTACAAGAGAAAAAAACACATTTTATAAAAGCAGAAATTACATTCGAAGGTCTATAAATCCGAATAGTATAACTTTATACTACTGAAAACTTGATTTTAGATAAACACCCTTCGTACAGCGTACGGACCGCTTTTGTACATCGATAATTGTACAATTTCGATTTATTTTATTTTATTTATTTATTTTTTTTTCAATTCTCCATTTTTTGTACTGTTTTCTCTTTTTGTAATCGACAGATTACAACAATACAACAGTATTTTCACTGGAAAGCGGACAGAAAATTGTGTCACTCTAAACGGACAACTGGAGAAATTTTTTTTAAAAATTTTTAAAAATTTTTTTTTTAAAAAATTTTTTTTTCACTCTTTTATTGTTACAACTTGTAAAATTATACAACAAACAACATTTACGAAAGCGCTGGCTACAATAGTCGACAATTAGAGGAGAAATCCACTAGTTCCCCCCCTTTTTTATTTTTTTTTTATTAATTTATTATTTATTTTTTTTAATTTTATATATTTAAACATTTTATTCAATCATTTAGCTCGCGTGGCCACTTCCTTTTCATGGGGGAACTTAAATGTGAATTTTGGACGTTAAAAAATTTCAAATTTTCCAAAAATTTCCATGTTTTATGCGATTTTCGCGAACGAAATTATTAATTTTCCCAGAAACTGATTTCGGCTTCTCGCCATCAGTAAAATCCCGTCCTCATATATATATATATATATATATATATATATATATATATATATATATATATATATATGAGCGGAATTTGAGCAGTATTTTATAATTGACAATATATTATAATACATAACGAGTCCAAACAACGGGATTTATATATTTAAAATTCGGTTTGAAACAACGTGGCTCGTAATTAAATCAATGAAATCCGCTCAATTAAGCATCAATTTTAGAGCATTACAATCGAAATTTGAATAGATTCGAGTAGAATTTTCAATTTTTATTTATATCCATCCATCCATTTATATGTATATATATATATATATATATATATATATATATATATATTATATACATATAAAGTGACTGACTAGTAAATACCGATTGATATTTAAATCAATATTAATGGTATACGAGGAAAATCCTTGTTTGAAGAATTTTCTGAGAAAAAAAATTCCGAAACCTATAACGGAATTATTTCAAATCGAATGGTATAATAATAATAAAAAAAAAAAAAATTGATATTATCGCTATTTATCTGGCGGTTCGATAACGTTTGAGTGAGAGACAACACTAACAGTGTCGGCGGTGATAAAAATTTGAAAAAAGGAAATTTAATTTTTTTTTTTTCAATTCCCGCCCATTATATCGAATACGATATCAGAGAAGGAACTGAAAAAAAAAAAATTGTAAAATTTCAAAATTTTCGATTAGTCGAAGGGTTTTGGGGATTTTCGAGGCTTCACAGATTTTCATTTTGACCAAAGTGTTTTCGAAAAAACTGTCGATTTCAGAAAATTTTTTGTCAATTTTGAACGGTTTCGTATTGAAAATTCAAAAATCAGCATTTTCTTGTACAGGGTTCAAAATATGAAACGGAAACGTTCCCGATGCAATTGACGAATCGCTGTACCGAAATTTTTTTTTTTTTTAAGAAAATTTTTTCTTTTTTCAACAGAGCCGAATTTTCGCTGCGACTGTGAAAAAAAATTCAAATCGCAGTCCGAAACGGGGAAATTTCACTGGGAGAGAATTGAATTTATTGCTGATTTCAAAGTGTTTTGAAAAAAAATTGAAGTGAAAAAAACGTGACTCATGTCGTGACAGCGTAATATCTCTCTCTCTCTCTCTCTCTCTCTCTCTCTCTCTCTCTCTCTCTCTCTCCCGTCTCTCTCTCTCTCTCTCTCTCTCTCTCTCTCTCTCTCTCTCTCTCTCTCTCTCTCTCTCTCTCTCTCTCTCTCTCTCTCTCTCTCTCTCTCTCTCTCTCTCTCTCTCTCTCTCTCTCTCTCTCTCTCTCTCTCTCTCTCTCTCTCTCTCTCTCTCTCTCTCTCTCTCTCTCTCTCTCTCTCTCTCTCTCTTCTCTCTCTCTCTCTCTCTCTCTCTCTCTCTCTCTCTCTCTCTCTCTCTCTCTCTCTCCCTCTCTCTCTCTCTCTCTCTCTCTCTCTCTCTCTCTCTCTCTCTCTCTCTCTCTCTCTCCCGGCGAGATAACGGGCCCTTTACGGCCGAGTTAACACTCCGGTAATTTCGGTAAACTGTTTACCGACTCGTTGAAAGCGCCACGCCCAATCCCGATTTGGTAAAATTTCTCCCGCGGGACGAAGTTGGGAAAAAAAACGAGGAAAGAAAAATCCTGAAAGAAATATATTTATTTTTACGCCGGCCGATTCAATTCCGGTCTAGATTATGTAATGAAAACAAACAGACAGTTTTCAGTAGCGCTTTCCTAGTTTACCTTTTTCGGTAAACTTACCGAGTTTTTTTTAATGAAAACTCAGTTGGAATGAAGGAAAAGTAGGAAATTCCTATTCAATATTTACAATTAGGCGCGTGCCAATCGTCGGTTAAGCAATTTTTTTTTTTTTATTTTTTTTTTTTTATTAGTGTAACACGATTACAATCTTATCATAATCAATAATCAATACACCGTATCATAAGACAAATCAATTTCGGTTTTGCGCTAATATAAAACTTCAGTTTCTGTTGAACGCGGGTGAAGCGTTGAGGAAAAATTGAAAATTTTCAAATTTACGAACTCGCGACATTTTTCTGTGTTGCAGATTTTCGCCATGGCAGAGATTAGGGCCCTTTTACTGCTCTTCTTGTTCGGTAAGTGGACGTTTTTACACGTTTAACGCGTGTCTCGCCGGTTCGGCCGTTCGCCATCTTCAGTAGCGCTGTGCCGTCAGCGCGCTTACGGATGTTTTTACGGACGGCTGGCGGACAACCGCCGCAGTACCGGTGATGTACAGTGGCTGTGCACGGTTTTCGGCCGCTCGCCGTCTTCAGTAGCGCACTTTTCGGCATGTTTTTTTATACCCGAATTCTCCCTAAACGGACTGACCGAAATACAGTGTTTACGCTCACGACGGAAATTACGAGGAGGATGCGGCCGCCGAAACGTCACCGCGCTACTGAAGACGGCGAACGGCCGAAACCGGTGTCGAGGAGAAAGAAACACGACAATTTTACGGCATTCCAACCTCCCGCAGACCGCAAAACGGGTATTCCGAAAATTGATAATTTCGGCCGCTCGCCATCTTCAGTAGTCACTTTTGGCACTTTTCGGATGTTTACGACCGACAGACAATGTTTATGCTCACCGGAAATTACGAGGAAGATGCTACCGAAAAACATCCAAAGTGCGCCGACACAGTGACACTGACGCCGCGCTACTGAAGACGGCGAGAGGCCGAAACCGGGGTCCGGCGAAAGACTCCGAACCCTGCGAGACACGGGAGACAGAAAGACACGAAATCGACGGCATTACAACCCCTGTGACACAGTGCAGGTTTCGGCCGCTCGCCATCTTCAGTAGCGTCATTTTGGCACTTTTTTTGGATGTTTCTATACTCAATTATCCCTGAATGGATTGACCGAAATACAATGTCTATGCTCACCGGAAATTACGAGGAGGATACCGCGCTACTGAAGACGGCGAGCGGCCGAAACCGGGGTCCAGCGAGAGACAGAAAGACACGAAAATTTCTACGGCATTCCAACCCCCTCCCCGTAGACCGCAAAACGGGTATTCCGAAAATTGATAATTTCGGCCGCTCGCCATCTTCAGTAGTCACTTTTGGTACCTTTCGGACGTTTACGACCGACAGACAATGTTTATGCGCACCGGACATTACGAGGAGGATGGCGCGAAACACAACACCGCGCTACTGAAGACGGCGAGCGGCCGAAACCGGGGTCCGGCGAGAGACAGAAAGACACGAAAATTTCTACGGCATTCCAACCCCAACCCCCGTAGACCAGAAAACGGGTATTCCGAAAATTGATAATTTCGGCCGCTCGCCATCTTCAGTAGTCACTTTTGGCCCCTTTCGGACGTTTACGACCGACAGACAATGTTTATGCGCCGGACATTACGAGGAGGATGGCGCGAAACACAACACCGACGTTAGGCAGAAAGACACGAAAATTTCGACGGCCGATCTTCGTAGTCATTCGGACGTTTACGTGTTTATTACTGCCCCGAAAACATCACCGCGCTACTGAAGACGGCGAGCGGCCGAAACCCTCGTGCGAGACACGGGAGACAGAAACAGACGAAATCGACGGGCATAATTTCGGCCGTTCGCCGTCTTCAGTAGCGCGCCACTCTGGGGCGGAGGCGCGCTTCATCAAATCAGAGTACAATCGGCGGTGATTGACGCGAGCGCGCCCGCAAACGTCAGCTACTGAAGACGGCGAGCGGCCGAAACCCTCGTGCGAGACACGGGAGACAGAAACAGACGAAATCGACGGGCATAATTTCGGCCGTTCGCCGTCTTCAGTAGCGCGCCACTCTGGGGCGGAGGCGCGCGTCATCAAATCAGAGTACAATCGGCGGTGATTGACGCGAGCGCGCCCGCAAACGTCAGCTACTGAAGACGGCGAACGGCGAAACCGTTCTATTAATAAACGTCCACTGCTGGCCGAAGGGGCGGTTGGGGCAGGTCGGCGTTGGGTGAGGCCGACGGCCAAAGTGCCCGACAACCTGAAGGAGTGCTACAACGGCTCCAACATGATGATCAAGGACAACCTGCTGCCGATGACGATGACCACATTCATAGCGCTCGTCAGGAAAGTGGAAGACTCTTTCGCCGGGACGATATCGGCCAAATCGCTCAGCTACGCCATCCTCAACAGGTACACTTCGGTACACTTGTCGCTATAGGAAAATTTTTTCGAATACTTTTCGAAAAAATAGACCCGCCGTTTCAGGGGCAAGTGTAACTCACTTCGGTACACTTGAATATGACCGATCGAAAATTTTCGAAAAAAATTTTCCCGCCGTTTCAGCAAGTGTAACTCACTTGAACACTTGTGGGTGGAATATGGGACCGATCGGGGAAAATTTTCGAAAAATTTTCTTTCAGGGGCAAGTGTAACTCACTTGTGTGGGTGGAATATGGGACCGATCTGGGAAAATTTTCGAAAAAATTTTCGATTTTCGACCCGCCGTTTCGGGGCAAGTGTAACTCACTTCGGTACACTTGTGGGTTGAATATGGGACCGATCTGAGTAAATTTTCGATTTTTCGACCCGCCGTTTCAGGGGCAAGTGTAACTCACTTCGGTACACTTGTGGGTTGAATATGGGACCGATCTGAGTAAATTTTCGATTTTTCGACCCGCCGTTTCAGGGGCAAGTGTAACTCACTTCGGTACACTTGTGGGTTGAATATGGGACCGATCTGAGTAAATTTTCGATTTTTCGACCCGCCGTGGGGCAAGTGTAACTGGTACACTTGTGGGTCCGATCGGGGGAAAATTTTCGAAAAACCTAAATTTTCAATTTTCGACCCGCCGTTTCGGGGGCAAGTGTAACTCACTTCGGTACACTTGTGGGTGGAATATGGGACCGATCGGGGAAAATTTTCGAAAAACCTAAATTTTCAATTTTCGACCCGCCGTTTCAGGGGCAAGTGTAACTCACTTTGGTACACTTGTGGGTGGAATATGGGACCGATCGGGGAAAATTTTCGAAAAACCTAAATTTTCAATTTTCGACCCGCCGTTTCAGGGGCAAGTGTAACTCACTTCGGTACACTTGTGGGTGGAATATGGGACCGATCGGGGAAAATTTTCGAAAAACCTAAATTTTCAATTTTCGACCCGCCGTTTCGGGGCAAGTGTAACTCACTTCGGTACACTTGTGGGTGGAATATGGGACCGATCGGGGGAAAATTTTCGAAAAACCTAAATTTTCAATTTTCGACCCGCCGTTTCGGGGCAAGTGGGTACACTTGTTTGGAATATGGGACCGATCAAAATTTCGAAAAACCTATTTTCAATTTTCGACCCGCCGAAGTGTAACTCACTTCGGTACACTTGCGGGTGGAATATGGGACCGATCGGGGGAAAATTTTCGAAAAACCTAAATTTTCAATTTTCGACCCGCCGTTTCAGGGGCAAGTGTAACTCACTTCGATACACTTGTGGGTGGAATATGGGACCGATCGGGGGAAAATTTTCGAAAAATCTAAATTTTCAATTTTCGACCCGCCGTTTCAGGGCAAGTGTAACTCACTTCGGTACACTTGCGGGTGGAATATGGGACCGATCGGGGGAAAATTTTCGAAAAACCTAAATTTTCAATTTTCGACCCGCCGTTTCAGGGCCAAGTGTGGGTGCATCGGGGAAAATTTTGCTGTTTCAGGGGCAAGTGTTGAAATTTCAATTTGAATTTTCAGGTTCCGTTTCGACGGAATCGAGAGAAATCCGGTTGTCCTACCGTCGGACCTCGTCATACCCTACAGCCCCAACAGGAACGAGTTCTTCCTCTTCAGCCTGCTGATGGGCTCGATAATTTCACCGGACAACCAGCAGATCGATAACGACACGCTGACCTTCGTCGAAAGGGTAAATTCTGATGAACTTTTGACCTTTTTTTTTTTTTTTTAAGGCCGTTACTAGAACGGATATCCATATTGACCTCAAGTAACAGACTGTAGAGGTATAGAGCTATGCTGGGTCCCACCAGGAGACATCCAACATCCAACCATCCTTAATGCTCCCCCAGGGGATGGTTCTGACCACAATCCAACATGACAAAATCCTTGTTCCTCAAGTTCCAATCCCTCCTAATCCACTCACTTACCCATCCGTTATCCCGTCGAACGCCCCCACTCTGAGAGATCTCACCTCCTGGACAGTAGTCGAACGGTGTCATAAAGCGCCATCATCGGGTGGTTTCTTTATCAACCCCCAAGAAGGTCCACTCCCGCCCTACTCCTCGTCCCAATCCACTCCCGTTCATCCAGTTTGCCTCCCCAGCCGTCCCCGTTATCCCGTCGAACGCCCCCACTCTGAGAGATCTCACCTCCTGGACAGTAGTCGAACGGTGTCATAAAGCGCCATCATCGGGTGGTTTCTTTATCACCCCCCCAAGAAGGTCCCCTCCCGCCCTACTCCTCGTCCCAATCCACTCCCGTTCATCCGGTTTCCTCCCCCAGCCGTCCCCGTTATCCCCATTAAACCCCACTCTGGCCCAGCAGAGAGAGTGATGACCTCTCGGAGAGTAGCGTCCGGACTTATCATGCCACAATTTCCTGTCTGAGATCTCACTTATTGTTCGTCCAGTGCACCCTCCACCAGATGCTGAGCCTTTCGTTGGACACTTGGGCCCGCGACGAGGGCGACGGCGTCTGCAGCCAGCTGGCCAAATTCCCGGCCAACACGTGGAGCCGGCGAGCGCCCAGATCGGCCCCCGACGAAGAGGTCGTCCTTTGGCGAAGGCGACGGAGGACGAGGACACGGAGTAAGAACCGCCACAACAACCCCGGCTAGTTAACGATTTTTCCGATCAATAATCGGTTTTTGAAAACTGTTTTCCTCACTTCGCAGATTGGAAAATTCGGAAAGGGACAATTTCCTGCAGATGGGCCAATCGATCGACTATCCCCAGACACTCTGCCCCAACGAAAACGGTGTCATATTCCACCAGTGAGTATTCGCTTTAATAGTATTTCGAAAATTTAAATCCGGCCTAAAACAAAAAACACAAATTTCGCCATCGTCATTGGCGAAGTCCGAACAATTTTTGATTTTTCAATTTTTAACAATTTTTTTTACAATTTTCAATTTTCAAATGTTCAATTTTCAATTTTAATTTTTGCAATTTCAATTTTTTGCAATTTTCAATTTTTTTTATTTCAATTTTCAATTTTCAATTTTCAATTTTTCAATTTCAATTTTCAATTTTCAATTTTCAATTTTCAATTTTCCAATTTTTCTGCATTTCAATTTTCAATTTTGCAATTTTCAATTTTTTTTTGAATTTTCAATTTTTATGCAATTTTCAATTTTTGCAATTTTCAATTTTTACAATTTCAATTTTCAATTTTCAATTTTCAATTTTCAATTTTCAATTTTTTGCAATTTTCAATTTTTTTTCAATTTTCAATTTTTGCAATTTTGTAGCAATTTTCAATTTTTGCAATTTTCAATTTTGCATTTTCAATTTTTGCAATTTTCAATTTTTGCAATTTTCAATTTTCAATTTTATTTTTGCAATTTTCAATTTTGTTGCAATTTTCAATTTTCAATTTTCAATTTTGCAATTTTCAAATTTTCAATTTTAATTTTGCAATTTTCAATTTTTCCAATTTTCAATTTTGCAATTTCAATTTTTGCAATTTTCAATTTTCATAATTTTCAAATTTTTGCAATTTTCCATTTTATTGCAATTTTCAATTTATCATAATTTTCAAATTTTCGCAATTTTCAAATTTTCGCAATTTTCAATTTTTCAATTTTCAATTTTCAATTTTTGCAATGTGTGTGTATATAAAGTTTTATAAAAGTATATAAAATTGTATAAAAGCCTTAAAAGAATCGGGGGGGGGCAGTGTGGGGTACCGTTTCGCGAAATTCCGGTCCGGGGAGTTTTTCCGTTAAGGACGTCCCCGGTGGTGGAGGTCGACGATGACCCCCCGAATAAAGGCCATTATCGAGGTCATAGTTCAACACTGGGACATTGACTACAAAGCCTTAAAAGGACGGCAGTTTAAGGTACGGGTTCGGGGATTTTTCGTTAAAGGACGAGCTCTGTGGACGTCCTGTGGAGGAGGTCGACCCCCTCCGAATAAAGGCCGTTATCGAGGTCATAGTTCAACACTGGGACATTGCAGCCTTAAAGGACGCCAGTTTAAGGTACCGGTCGGGGAGGATTTTTCGTTAAAGGACGAGCTCTGTGGACGTCCTGTGGAGGAGGTCGACCCCCTCCGAATAAAGGCCGTTATCGAGGTCATAGTTCAACACTGGGACATTGCAGAGAAACCACTCTACGGCTTATCCGTGCCGAAGCATGTTGTTTGGCGCCGGTTGTATGTATCTAGGTGAATTCCGCGATTACTTCAGTAGTCGGCCAAATAATTTCAATTGTGTTTCCGCTGTCCGCCAGCAACGGAGCGTTGTGCCCGGGTCTGATCCTGGCCGGTGTGGCGACCGGCCTCCAGCCGCAGAACATCCAGCCGGAGGTGATAATGGAACAGTCGCCGAACATTATTGTGCCACGGACGAGGGGTGATGAAGGAGTCGAGGACTAGGGGCGGGCCGGGGCGGGACAGGGGGCGGACAGGGGCCCTATTCGAGGAGGGTGCCGAACACTAGGGGCGGACCGCCGGCACCCCAACCCTCCGGCCAATATCCCTATCCGCCAATCAACCCACAACACCCGGCCGCCGCCATATCCAATATATGGGCGGCCACCCTATCAGGTAAGCCCCCAATATACATATATATATATATATATATATAAATTGGCGGCGAGTTAATTGTACATAGTTTCAAGTACGTCAGTTCATCTATGCGCCTACAGGCTTCTTCTGCAATCTCCCTCAATGTTCTGAATGTTTTAATTTAAAAAAAATATATATATATATATATACAAAAAAATTGTAATGCGGAATTGAATTTGCAGTAAAATTAGTATATATATATATATATATATATATATATATATATATATATATATATAAAATGCCGGAATTGAATTTGCAGTAAAATTAGTATATATATATATATATATATATATATATATATATATATATATATATAAAATGCCGGAATTGAATTTGCAGTAAAATTAGCAACCCTATATATATATATATATATATATATATATATATATATATATATATATATATATATATATATAATATATATATATATATATATATGCCGGAATTGAATTTGCAGTAAAATTAGCAACCCTATATATATATATACCAAAAAATTAATGCAGGAATTCAATTTGCAGTAAAGTTAGCAACCCTATATATATATATATATAAAAAAAAAATTAATGCGGGCATTGAATTTTTCAGTAAAATTAGCAACCCTATATATATATATATATATATATATATATATATATATATATATATATATACAAAAAAAAATTTAATGCGGAATTGAATTTGCAGTAAAGTTAGCAACCCTATAATAATCGCCATTAGTTATATCAATCGGCGCGATAAAATACCCGTTATTGTGGCCGGCCGGGGGGTTGGAATACCGTAGATTTCGCGCGCGCCCGTATTTCTTACCCGACAGAGATATTTCAACCCCCTGGCGGAGCACAAAACACGGGGGTATTTTATAAAAAAAAAAAATTTTTTTTTTTAAATAAAGCGGTATCAAAAATCACCCCCCCCTTATCAGCTTATTCTTTGAGACGACATTTTCAGATATAGCGCTGTTTCAAACGCTACGCTTCGAATATATATATATATATATATATGAAAATTTTTCGGTTTTTCGCAAATTTTTCTACAATACAACGAATTTTTTTTCTAATTTCGCCCCCCCCCCGCAGGTCTACTGTCGGAAATAGTGCTGCTGCAGGGTCCCCTGGGAGAGTACCGACGGCGGATGGAACGATACGGCGATACCGAAATATTATTTTCTCACGGAGAAAATCGAAGACGGTTTGACGAGCGCTCGTATAAGATCGGCGATGGACGGTGAGTGGTGGATTTTTTTTATTTTTATTTTTTAAAAGAAAATTTCTTCCAAAACAGAATTTTACAATTAGCCCGACGACGCGACGGCCGGGAGGACTTGGAGAAAAAAAGGTTTTATAGAGACCGGTCTGGCGAATGACCGAACCGTAGAAACGCAACGGATTTTCGCCATCCAACAACCACTGGACGGGTATTCGGGAACTAGTTAAAAAGACAGTATCGAATGGAAGAAAAAAGCCACGGATTTTGAAAAAAAAAACATTACATATATACATATATAAAGAGTGGTCCAAAAAAATGTATCCACTCTTTGACTGTCCATAACTTGAAAACTGATTGAGACAGAGCTGTCTCTAATTTGATGAAAGTGTAGCTTAAAGTCCGACTTGAAGATATATAACACTTTTAGGTGTTCGAAATGGTTATTAATTATTAAAATCCGCGTAGACAGAAACGATGCCGCCCAACTGCGGTTTCTGGACGGGCTTCAGGAGGGGCCGTTCGGCCGTTCAGAATCGTGAACGGACTTTTCAATTCGGGGTCGACCTCCAGACCGGATCCTACGGAGCTCTACTTAAAAATATTGTTTTTGGCGAAAACCGCAATTACTTAGTTGCCGACCCGATATACGATAATGGGGAGTGGTCCAAAAAAATGTATCCACCGTTCAAAAGTCCATAACTTGAAAACCGATTGAGACAGAGCTGTCTCATTTTTGGTACTGTTATAGTTTGTAGTTCCAGTAATCGCTATACAACAGTTTTGGGGCTTATCTCGACGAAAATCCACCATTAAGATGGATAGAGGCCGCGTAGAGAGGTGCTGTAGAGTGGTGAGTATCCACCACAAGGTTCTGCTCCAGACTTAACTCCTGCTGGACTTTTACCTCTGTGGAGGGAACACTAAAGGACGTCGTTTATCGACCACAAAAGCCACAGCACATTGGATGAACTTGGAGAATCCATCCGAGGATTCATGTGCAAATATCCGACTGAATACGTTGTGCAGTCAGTAGTTGGTGCTGCATTTTCTGTCTGCGGATTTTAATAATTGTGACCGTTTCGAACACCTAAAAGTGTTATACATCTTCAAGTTGGACTTTAAGCTACACTTTCACCGAAAATGAGACAGCTCTGTCTCAATCAGTTTTCAAGTTATGGACTGTCAAAGAGTGGATACATTTTTTTGGACCACTCTGTAAATATTTATATATATAAATATGACGTGGTCGGCGCTGCAGTTCGTGGGCGGCATCGTTTCTGTCTGCGGATTTTAATAATTTTGACCGTTTCGAACACCTAAAAGTGTTATACATCTTCAAGTTGGACTTTGAGCTACACTTTCATCGAAAATGAGACGGCTCTGTCTCAATTAGTTTTCAAGTTATGGACAGTCAAAGAGTGGATACATTTTTTTGGACCACTCTGTGAATATTTATATATATAAATATGACGTGGTCGGCGGTGCAGTTCGTTGGCGGCATCGTTTCTGTCTGCGGATTTTAATAATTTTGACCGTTTCGAACACCTAAAAGTGTTATACATCTTCAAGTTGGACTTTGAGCTACACTTTCGTCGAAAATGAGACAGCTCTGTCTCAATTAGTTTTCAAGTTATGGACAGTCAAAGAGTGGATACATTTTTTTGGACCGCCCTCTCCCCATATATAATAACGTGCATCGGTTTCAGGTCTGATAATCGCCAAGAACGTGCTCGACTGGAATTCCCAGTCTTCGACCGGCGACCTATCGCTTTCACAACTGTTGACGATGTACTACACAGATATCGGCGTTTTCGACAGGTCGATGAGGGCGTGCAAGAGGAAGGACAATTTTAAAATTTTCGACGTCGACGATATCACAAATCAGGTAGAGTTTGAGGGCGCGTTGCGCCGTGGGGGCGCGTCACCCGATTGTCACGAAAGATGACATTGTACGGTTGAAGACCGTAATGTTAATTTTTTTTTGGAAAATTTGAAAGCCGTTAAAATTTGAAAAAAAAAAAAATTTTTTTTTCCGTTTCAGGCTTTCTCGATGAGCAAAGTGCTGCAGTACGTGCTGCCGAGTTCGGTGAACGTCGAAGAAGAAGGAATCTATCAGAACAGCGCCGAGGCGGCTCACAGACTCGTCGATTATACGCGTCGGTAGCATTTCGAAAACAACCCCCAACCACCCCAACCCCCCCAATGATCTTCAGTATAAGTAACTTTATGTTTATTTTTTTTTATTTCAGGAAACATGAACGAAGTGCCCTGTCCAGAAATCTCCAATTCGGCGGACACGTCTCGGCCTGTCTCATACGCGAGGGCCGACCTGCACGTCGTCGTCGACTGCAATTGGGACGTGCTGCAGCTCAACAGGATACTGACGTAGGGAATTTAGAAATTTTTATATAATATCCGGTTGACGACCGAGTAATTGTCGTGTGATTAGTCGTCGAGGGACGAAATTGAAGGACGGCCGTTCGCCGTCTTCAGTAGCCGGGGTGATATTTTTCGGCCGATCCTCCTCGCAATTTTTTACTTCGTCGTGAGCGTCAAAATCGTATTTCGGTCGATCCGAAAAAAAAAAACACGCCGAAAAGTGACTGACACAACACGGCGCGCGCTACTGAAGACGGCGAGCGGCCGAAACAGGTCCAGCAGGTGGGACGTCGATTTCTACGGCATTTTTCCGTCTCCCCGTCTCGTAGACCGCCGGGTATTCGAAAATCGAGCCCCGGTTTCCGCTCGCCGTCTTCAGTAGTCACTCTCCCGATTTCCCGGCCAGCGTGTATAAACACCGTGCGCCGGCCAATCCGTTCGGGGGGGGGGAGGGAGGGGAATTCGGTATTCAAAAACGTCCGGAAGAGTGACACCGCGCGACTACTGAAGACGGCGAGCGGCCGAAACCTGGACATCTTCAGTAGCGCGGTGATATTTTTCGGCCAATCCTCCTCGTATAATTTCCTTCGTGGGCAATAAACATTGTCTGTCGGTCGTTAGCGGCCGCCAAAGTGCCAAAAGTGACTACTGAAGGTGGCGAGCGGCCGAAATTATCGATTTTCAGAATACCCGTTTTGCGGTCTACGGCGGGTGGAATGCCGTAGAAATTTTCGTGTCTTTCCGTCTCACCTGCTTGAGCCCCTGTTTCGGCCGCTCGCCGTCTTCAGTAGCGCGGTGACGTTTTTGCGGCCGCATCCTCCTCGTAATTTCCTTCGTGAGCGTAGACGAAACGAAAAGCGTAAATGCCGTAGAAATTTTCGTGTCTTTCCGTCTCACCTGCTTGAGCCCCTGTTTCGGCCGCTCGCCGTCTTCAGTAGTCTCACCGTGTCGGCGCACTTTGGATGTTTTTCGGCGGCGTCCTCCTCCTCCTCGCCGTTTTCCTTGTCCGCCGTCATTCCAATCGTCGATTCCAGCGCGTCACTGAATATCCAAACTGGCGAAAGTGGCCGCGACACGACGCGCTACTGAAGACGGCGACCGGCGAAAGCCGTGAGGCGGAAATAGGCGAGAAATTGTCCCAAATTTTAAATTGTACCGGATACCGGGACGACAATTGATTGAAAACAATTTTTTTTTCGGGCAGCGTACTCGGCGGCCGCATGTCATGGGTCGAGGGGACCAACGTGACTCTGGTCAACGCCAGGACGGGCGTACAGATGTTCAACACGTACACAAACCAACTGGACATGTTCCAGGATCTGTCCAAATTGTGCAATTCCACAGGTTTGCCGCCGTTTTTTTCCGAATTTTTATATATATATATATATATATTGCGCCACCAACGTCGTTTTACGCGACGGCGAAACTCCCCAGCTGGGAGAGGGAGCAGAAAAAAGGCGGAATGTGAAATTTGCGAAACTGAAGGTACGTTGAGGTCGTGGCGGAGAATATGAGATGACCGCGGTTCTATACTGTAAATCCGCGTCGGTTTTCGACCGACCCAACTGTGCATCGACGAGTATACTCGTCGTGGAGAAGTGGGACGATTTTCGGCACTGACGAGTATACTCGTCGTGGAGAAGTGGCACGATTTTCGGTATTGACGAGTATACTCGTCGTGGAGAAGTGGCACGATTTTCTGTATTGACGAGTATACTCGTCGTGGAGAAGTGGCACGATTTTCGGTATCGACGAGTATACTCGTCGTGGAGAAGTGGCACGATTTTCGGTACTGAGTATACGAGTATACTCGTCGCGGAGAAGTGGCACGATTTTGCACTGACGAGTATACTCATCGGTGGAGAAGTAGCACGATTTTCGCACTGACGAGTATACTCGAGAAGTGGCACGATTTTCTGTATCGACGAGTATACTCGTCGTGGAGAAGTGGCACGATTTTCGGCATTGACGAGTATACCCGTCGTGAGAAGTGTGTATCGACGAGTACTCGTCGTGAGAAGTGGCACGATTTTCGGCACTGACGAGTATACTCGTCGCGGAGAAGTGGCACGATTTTCGACTGACGAGTATACTCGTCGCACGATTTTGGCTCGTCGTGGAGAAGTGGCACGCGAGACGAGTATACTCGTTCACGATTTTCGAGTATACTCGGATATACTCGTCGTCACGATTTTTTGACGAGTATACTCGTCGTGGAAGTGGCACGATTTTCGGTATTGACGAGCATATACTTCTCGTATCGGAGAAGTGGCACGATTTTCGGTATACGAGTATACTCGTCGATGGAGATATACTCGGTGAGAAGTGGCACGATTTTCGTATTATACTCGTCGCACGATTTTCGGCATTGACGAGTATACTCGTCGTGGAGAAGTGGCACGATTTTCGGTGACGAGTATACTCGTAGTGGAGAAGTGGCACGATTTTCGGTATTGACGAGTATACTCGTCGCGGAGAAGTGGCACGATTTTCGGCATTGACGAGTATACTCGTCGCGGAGAAGTGGCACGATTTTCGGCATTGACGAGTATACTCGTCGTGGAGAAGTGGCACGATTTGCATCGACGAGTTTTTTTCGGTATTGACGAGTATACGTCGTGGAAAGTGGCACGATTTTCGGTATTGACGAGTATACTCGTCGTGGAGAAGTGGCACGATTTGCATCGACGAGTTTTTTTCGGTATTGACGAGTATACGTCGTGGACACGATTTTTCTGTGTCGATGGCACGATTTCGAGTATGTCGTGGAGAAGTGGCACGATTTTCGGCACTGACGAGTATACCGTCGTGGAGAAGTGGCACGATTTTCTCTGCATCGACGAGTGACGAGTATCGTCGGAGAAGTGGCACGATTTTCAATGAATTTCGTCGCGGAGAAGTGGCACGATTTTTTGACGAGTATACTCGTCGCGGAGAAGTTTTTCCGAGTATACTCGTCGCGGAGGAAGTGGCACGAACGAGTATTCGAATTTTCGGATACTCGTTCACGATTTTTGACGAGTATACTCGTCGTGGAGAAGTGGCACGATTTGAGTATACTCGTCGGAGAAGTTTTCCGAGTATTCGTCGTGCGATTTTCGTTTTATACTCGTTGGCACTATTCGTCGTGGAGAAGTGGCATATCGGAGTATACACGATTTTCGGCACAACGAGTACCGACGAGTATACTCGTCGCGGAGAAGTGGCACGATTTTGTGCACCGACGAGCATATTCGTCGTGGAGAAGTGGCACGATTTTCGGTATTGACGAGTATACTCGTGAGAGAAGTGGCGTGGACACGATTTTCTGTATCGACGAGTATACTCGTCGGAGAAGTGGCACGATTTTCCTGTATTGACGAGTATACTCGTCGTGAGAAGTGGACGATTTTCTGCATCGACGAGTGTCGGAGAAGTGGCACGATTTTCGGCACTGACGAGTACTCGTCGCGGAGAAGTGGCACGATTTTTCTGTATTGACGAGTATACCTGTCGTGGAGAAGTGGCCAATTTCGTGGAGAAGTGGCAATTTTCAATTTTTAGTATTGACGAATTCCGTCGTGGAGAAGTGGAACGATTTTCTGTATCGACGAGTAATTTTCAATTTTTTTCGCAATTTTGATCGATTGTATTGACCACGATTTTCCTTTTGCAATTTTTCAATTCCATTTTTAGCAAATTTTTCAATTTTCAATTTTGCAATTTTAATTTTGAATTTTCAATTTTGCAATTCCATTTTTGCATTTTCCATTTTTGTTGCCATTTTTAGTAATTTTCAATTTTCAGTTTTGTAATTTTCAATTTTCAATTTTTGGCAATTTTCAATTTTTTTCAATTTTTTCCAATATGCAATTTTTGTAATTTTCAATTTTTACAGTTTCCAAGTTTTCAACTTTCAATTTTGTAATTTTCATTTTTTGAAATGTCCATTTTTAGTTTTTCAATTTTCAATTTTTTTTTGCAATTTCAATTTTTACATTTTCAATTTTGCTATTTTCAATTTTGCAATTTCAGCAATTTTCAATTCAAGCAATTTCAATTTTAGTAATTTTCAGTTTTGCAATTTTCATTTTTTGTAATTTTCATTTTTGAAATGTCCATTTTTTAGCAATTTTCAATTTCAATTTTTTTGCAATTTTCAATTTTGCAATTTTCAATTCTAAGCAATTTCAATTTTAGTAATTTTCAATTTTCGCAATTTTCAATTTTTCCAATTTCATTCCCGTCCTCAGTTGCCCCTCAGAGTCCGCGCTACCTACCTCTCCCCCTCTGTCCTGGGGGAACCGGATAGAAAGGATAAAATTTTTTTTTTTTTTTCTTTCTTCCCGCGCCGACAGTTGACCGCGGCTTCGACCTGCGCACGGCGCTGAACACGCTCAGCTACAGCCTGGGAAGTCGGCTCGACTGGGAGAGGCAGTACAATAGGGACGGTGTGACAGTACCCAGGATAGTGCTCTTTCGTACCGTCGCAGGCGGCCAACGTACCCGATTCGGACAACTGGAGGATCACCGACCGCCTACAGTGGTACAGAGTCTACAATCCGGGTAAATACTCACATATATATATAATACACGATCCCGAAAATCAACCCTTTATATTACCCAGCAATTCCTGCGGAGCGGCAGCATCCCGTCCGGTCTGACGCTTGGAAAATTTCCACGATTTTCATCAAATTTTTTCTTTTCTTCTTACAGACGTAAAATTCCTGTTCATGACGTCCGGCTCCAAGGACAAGTACACGAGGTACGTCGAAGTACCCGACAGGGACATAATCGTCATAAATACCGGCGACAGTAATCAATTGTCGAGTTCGATCGCCACCGTCATAACGAGGATTGCACAGAGTGAGTATTTGACGACTTTCTTCGCCCGGGCCCGGTTTCGGCCGCTCGCCGTCTTCAGTAGTCGCTTTCCTCGCGATCTCCCGGCCAGCGTATAAACAGTGTGCGCCGGTCGATCCGTTCGGGGGAGAATTCGGTATTGGGAAACGTCCGGAAGGGTGACACCGCGCGACTACTGAAGACGGCGAGCGGCCGAAACCTGCACTGTGTCACGGGGGTTTGTAATGCCGCCGATTTCGCGCCTGTTTCCGTCTCCCCCGTCTCTCTCGCTGCGGTTCGGTCTCCGGCCGGAGCCCCCGGTTTCGGCCGCTCGCCGTCTTCAGTAGTCGCGCGGTGTCAGTCCCACTGTGTCGGCGCACTTTGGATGTTTTTCGGGGCGTCCTCCTCCCGTAAACGACATTGTCTGTCGGTCGTAAACATCCGAAAATTGCCAAAAGTGACTACTGAAGATGGCGAGCGGCCGAAAATATCGATTTTCAAAATATCCGTTTGCGGTTCACGGGGGGGGTGGGGGTTGGAATGCCGTAAAATTTTCTGGTCTTACCTGCCGGAGCCAGGTTTCGGCCGCTCGCCGTCTTCAGTAGTCGCGCGGTGTTGTCAGTAATTTCCGGCCGGCGTATAAACACCGTGCGCCGGTTCAATCCGTTCGGAATTCGGTATTGGAAAAAGCGACGCCGCGCGACGACTACTGAAGACGGCGAACGGCCGAAACCCGGCCTCCGGCGAGCGGACGGTATTCGTAAATAATAATTATTTTCCCTCTGTTTTTCAGTTCCTAAGCGTTTAATCAACTCGTACTGCGGTTCAAATTGGGTACCGACTTCGTCCGGTTCACTTCAGTACAACGGCTATTTGAACTACAACGAAATTCAATATTTCAGAGTACAGCCGAACTACTATTACAAAAATGCCAACGGCCACATTACAGTAAGTCGGAGGATTAATTTACGCCTAATGTACTTAAATAAACGTCTAGCTGTAAACCCGTAAAATACGTGTTCTATAGAAACGTATATCAACTATCAATAAAGCCTATATATCACTTTTATCGTCGATGAGAGGGACGTGCTCCGTCATCATCATCAGTGTCCGGGAGGGGGAGGGGGGACGGTGGAACCGGAATAATAAGAGTTTCGGCCGCTCGCCGTCTTCAGTAGTCTCACTGTGTCGGCCGGCGCACTCTGGATGTTTTTCCGGGGGCGTCCTCCCTCCTCCTCGTAATTTCCGGTGAGCGTAAACGACATTGTCTGTCGGTCGTAAGCATCCGGAAAATTGCCAAAAGTGACTACTGAAGATGGCGAGCGGCCGAAATTATCAATTTTCAGAATACCCCGTTTTGCGGTCTACAGCGTGGGGGGGAATGCCGTAGAAATTACGTGTCTTTCCATCTTTCCTGCTGAGTTCGGCCGCTCGCCGTCTTCAGTAGTGTCTCTGTGTCGGCACTCTGGATGTTTTCCGGGCGTCTCCTCCTCCTTCGGTGAGCGTAAACGACATTGTCTGTCGGTGCGTAAACATCCGAAGAGTGCAAAAGCGACTTGAAGATGGCGAGCGGCCGAAATTATCGATTTTCAGAATACCCGTTTTGCGGTCCCTACCTGTCTTTCCTCCTTTCGGCCGCTCGCCGTCTTCAGTACGTGAGCGGGGTCGTCCTCCTCCTCCTCGCAATTTCTCGGTGAGCGTAAACGACATTGTCTGTCGGTCGTAAACATCCGAAGAGTGCCAAAAGCGACTACTGAAGATGGCGAGCGGCCGAAATCATCGATTTTCAGTATACCCGTTTTGCGGTCTACGGTGTGGGGTGAGAGCGACGTGTTCCATCGCCAACAGTGTCCCGGGGGTGGGGAACCCCGTTCCACGGGAGTCCAGAACTCCAGGGCGGTTTCCAAAAAAGGGGGATAAATCCTTGAACGGAATCGAATGACTATTGGAGCCCTATTTCATCCCCTCCCAGGTGCAGACGACCAACACCGGCACAGTGCTCAACGTCTGCTCGTCCCGCTACAATCCGAATCCGGGCAATTCGTCGCAGACTCCGTCCGGCGGAGGATCTACTACCGGGACTGGCGACAACTGCCAACTGGTGACTTCGGCGAAGAGCGCCCAGTTCTGGCTCTCGGACAGCCTCTGCCCCAACAGTTACGCCACCAGCTGCAACCCCTTCTATTTCTCCGTCTCGTCGAGGCCAGCCACCACCACCGGCGGCTACGACCCCAAAACGGCCGTACGCTGTACAGGTAAAACTAATATACTCAACTGTGTCGCCAGTCGTCCCAAAGTGAGCTACACTTGCTCTATAGAGGAAAATTGAAAAATTGAAAATTTTTTTCAAATTTTCTCCGATTTGTCCCATATTCGGGGGACAGTGGTCCCAAAGTGAGGTACACTCGGCCCTATAGAGGAAAGTTGAAAATTGAAAATTTTTTTTCAAATTTTCCTCCGATTTGTCCCATATTCGGGGGTCGACAGTGGTCCCAAAGTGAGGTACACTTGCCCTATAGAGGAAAATTGAAAATTGAAAATTTATTTTTTTCAAATTTTCCTACGATTTGTCCCATATTCGGAGGTCAACAGTGGTCCCAAAGTGAGGTACACTTGCCCTATAGAGGAAAGTTGTAGAATTGAAAATTTTTTCAAATTTTCCTCCGATTTGTCCCATATTCGGGGGTCGACAGTGGTCCCAAAGTGAGGTACACTTGCCCCTATAGAGGAAATTTGCAGAATTGAAAATTTATTTTTTCAAATTCTCCTCAGATTTGTCCCATATTCGGGGTCCGACAGTGGTCCCAAAGTGAGCCTACACTTGCCCTATAGAGGAAATTTGCAGAATTGAAAATTTTTTTTTTTTCAAATTTTTCCTCCGATTTGTCCCATATTCGGGGGTCGATGGTCCCAAAGTGAGCTACACTTGCTATAGAGGAAATTTGCAGAATTGTTTTTTTTCAAATTTTCCTCCGATTTGTACCATATTCGGGGCCACAGTGGTCCCAAAGTGAGCTACACTTGCCCTATAGAGGAAATTTGCAGAATTGAAATTTTTTTTTTCAAATTTTTTCTCCGAACCATATTCGGGGTTGGTCCCAAAGTGAGCTACACTTGCCCTATAGAGGAAATTTGCAGAATTGAAAATTTTTTTTTCTCAAATTTTTCTCCGATTTGTAATATTCGGGGTCGACAGTGGTCCCAAAGTGAGCTACATTTGTGTCCAAATATTTGGCAATTACACTCTGCCCCTATAGAGGAAAGTTGAAAAATGAAAATTTTATTTTTCCAACTCCTCCATTTGTCCCATATTCGGGGGTCAACAGTGGTCCCAAAGTGAGCTACACTTGCCCTATAGAGGAAAGAAAATTGAAAATTTTTTTTTTTTCCTCCGATTTGTCCCCCTGCATCAACAGTGGTCCCAAAGTGAGGTACACTTGGCCCTATAGAGGAAAGTTGAAAATTGAAAATTTATTTTGGAAATTCTGATTTGTCCCTATATTCCCCTACGGGGGTCAACAGTGGTCCTTAAAGTGAGGTACACTTCCTATAGAGAAAAGTTGAAAATTGAAAATTTCTGATTTGTCCCCTATTCGGGGGTCAACAGTGGTCCCAAAGTGAGGTACACTTGGCCCATAGAGGAAAGTTGAAAAAATTGAAAATTTCAAAATTTCTGATTTGTCCCACATATTCGGGGGGGACCAACAGTGGTCCCAAAGTGAGGTACACTCGGCCCTATAGAGGAAAGTTGAAAAATTTGAAAATTTTTATTTTTTTCGCAGGTAGCCAATGCCGGCTTCCGTCCCAGTTGCAGTTCACCGTGACACAGGAAGGTTTCAGCTGTTACAGCGGCGCCTCGACGCCGGCCGGCGGCGTCGGCGCCGCTCTGGCCGCCCTACTCCTCGTTGCCCTCTTCGGACTCTTCCAGTAGTAGGTAGGCCTACCTGGAGGACGCTTCTTCTCCAGGAAGGCGACGACGACCGAATCCCCGGACGTCTCCTCACAATCGGACACGTTTCGCCTCCAATATTTTTCCACCCCCAATAATATAACCATTTTTCAATGTCTTTTGGCCTGAAAAAATTTTATTACTTCGACCAATATCCGTCTGTAAATTCGGTACGATAATGCGGGTGACGTCAACCGATCAATTAGGAACCCCGATCTAACCGATCAATATATTGCAAAAAAAAACCCGAATAATTATTTATCACTATCATCCCCCCCACCCGCCAATTTCTCTCTATTAAACCTTTATATACTCTAGAGTGTAATAAAGCGAAAGCGGTAAATTAGAAATTTTTTTTTAAATTTTAAAATTTTCATTCTATTTTACCGCTCAGGACGCTTAATTATCGGTTAGAGATTTAACTGAAAGGAATTTTATTTGTATTTTCAGTCGGGAACATGACGTGATAAAAAACGTAATAAAAGCGCTATTTCATTCCCCACAGCACCCCATCACCCCCACCCCGACAAAATTCATTAGGGGTAATAAAATTTATGAAAATTCTCTCATCACTGAAAAAAATTAAATCGATAACCGAAAATGGAAAATTTTAAAAAAAAAAAATATATCAATTATAACCTTTCCACTCGTATATTAATGTCGACATATCTCGTAACGACATAAATATATATATTTACGATTTAAAAAAAAAAAAAAAAAAAATTATTATTTTTATTTTTTCGTTTCAGTGATCGGGCTAATTGGGCCCGAGTGTATATTGCAATAAGTTTTATTCTATAAGAATTATAAAAAATAAAATTTAAAAGTACGGATTCGCAGTAAAATTCCGCGCGCGAATAAAATAATTATTTAATTTTTTTTTTTTAATTATTTTTTTTTTTTTTTTTTGGACGACGCCTGTCCAAATACATTTATTATTACTGAAATTGATTGAAGCACTGAAATTGAACATACTGCGACGTACGAGTACAAAGGGTTAAATTTCATTAAAATTATTTTATCGATAAATTATCCTTAATTCGATTTAATGTACCACAATTTTTTTAGATGTATAATTGTAATAATACAACATTTGATTTTATATATCTATATCTATGTATGACATTATAAGTAACGTTTGTATTAATCTTGATTTCTGAATAAAAATTCAATATACATTTATATATTTTTCTATGATGTAAAGATACATATTTACATCTACACAATTCCATTTGATGAAATTTTGTATTCATTGAGACAATTTTCGAAAAACCTAAATTTTCGATTTCCAGGCCTCCTTTTAGGGGCAAGTGTAGCTCACATAAATACACTTGTGGGTGCAATATGGGGCCGATATCTGAAAATTTTCGAAAAACCTAAATTTTCGATTTCCAGAGACCCGTCGCTTTTAGGGGCGAGTGTAGCTCACATAAATACACTTGTGGGTGCAATATGGGGCCGATATCTGAAAATTTTCGAAAAACCTAAATTTTCGATTTCCAGGCCCTCCTTTTAGGGGCAAGTGTAGCTCACATTAATACACTTGTGGGTGCAATATGGGGCCGATATCTGAAAATTTTCGAAAAACCTAAATTTTCGATTTCCAGGCCGTCCTTTTAGGGGCAAGTGTAGCTCACATTAATACACTTGTGGGTGCAATATGGGGCCGATATCTAGAAAAATTTTCAGAAAACTAAATTTTCGATTTCCAGGCCCTCCTTTTAGGGGCAAGTGTAGCTCACATTAATACACTTGTGGGTGCAATATTAAGGGGCCGATATCTGAAAATTTTCGAAAAAACCTAAATTCTTCCCAGGCCGTAAATTTTCGATATTCCAGGCCCTCCTTTTGGGCAAGTGTAGCTCACATTAATACACTTGTGGGTGCAATATGGGCTGATATCTGAAAATTTTCGAAAAGCTATATTTTCGTTTCCAGGCCCGTCCTTTTAGGGGCAAGTGTAGCTCACATAAATACACTTGTGGGTTGTATAGGGCCCGATATCCTGAAAGTTTTCGAAAAACCTAAATTTTCGTTTCAGAGCCCGTCTTTTAGGGGCAAGTGTAGCTCACATTAAATACACTTGTGGGTTATTATGGGGGCCGATATCTGAAAATTTTCGAAAAACCTAAATTTTCGATTTCCAGGCCCCTTCTTTAGGGGCAAGTGTAGCTCACATAAATACACTTGTGGGTGCAATAGGATGATATCTGAAAATTTTCGAAAACCCTAAATTTTCGATTTCCAGGCCGTCCCTTTTAGGGCAAGTGTAGCTCACATTAATACACTTGTGGGTGCAATATGGGGCCGATATCTGAAAATTTTCGAAAACCTAAATTTTCGATTTCCAGGCCTCCTCCTTTAGGGCAAGTGTAGCTCACATTAATACACTTGTGGGTGCAATATGGGGCCGATATCTGAAAATTTTCGAAAACCTAAATTTTCGATTTCAGGCCGTCCTTTTAGGGGCAAGTGTAGCTCACATAAATACACTTGTGGGTGCAATATGGGGCCGATATCTGAAAATTTTCGAAAACTAAATTTTCGTTTTAGGCCGATCCTTTTAGGGGCAAGTGTAGCTCACATTAATACACTTGGGTGCAATATAGGTGATATCTGAAAAATTTTCGAAAACCTAAATTTTCGATTTCCAGGCCGTCCTTTTAGGGGCAAGTGCAGCTCCATTAACACACTTGTAGGGTGCAATATGGGGCCGATATCTGAAAATTTTGAAAACCTAAATTTTCGATTTCCAGGCTGTCCTTTTAGGGGCAAGTGTAGCTCACACAATACACTTGTGGGTGTAATATGGGGCCGATATCTGAAAATTTTCGAAAACCTAAATTTCGATTTTCAGGCCGTCCTTTTAGGGGCAAGTGTAGCTCCACATTAATACACTTGTGGGTGCAATATGGGGCCGATATCTGAAAATTTTCGAAAACAGGTAATTTTCGATTTCCAGGCCGTCCTTTAGGGGCAAGTGTAGCTCACATTAATACACTTGTGGGTGCAATATAGCCGATATCTGAAAATTTTCGAAAACAGGTAATTTTCGATTTCCAGGCCGTCCTTTTAGGGGCAAGTGTAGCTCACATTAATACACTTGTGGGTGCAATATGGCCGATATCTGAAAATTTTTGAAAAACCTAAATTTTCGATTTTCAGGCCCTCCTTTAGGGGCAAGTGTGTAGCTCACATTAATACACTTGTGGGTAATATGGGGCTGATATCTGAAAATTTTCGAAAAACCTAAATTTTCGATTTTCAGGCCTCCTTTAGGGGCAAGTGTAGCTCACATAAATACACTTGTGGGTGCAATATGGGCTGATATCTGAAAATTTTCGAAAAACCTAAATTTTCGATTTCCAGGCCCTCCTTTAGGGGCAAGTGTAGCTCACATAAATACACTTGTAGTTAGATATAGACTGATATCTGAAAATTTTCGAAACCTAAATTTTCGATTTCCAGGTCGTCCTTTTAGGGGGAAGTGTAGCTCACATTAATACACTTGTGGGTGCAATATGGGGCCGATATCTGAAAATTTTCGAAAACCTAAATTTTCGATTTCCAGCCGTCCTTTTAGGGGCAAGTGTAGCTCACATATAATACACTTGTGGGTAATATGGGGCCGATATCTGAAAATTTTCGAAAACCTAAATTTTCGATTTCCAGGCCCTCCTTTTAGGGGCAAGTGTAGCTCATTAATACACTTGTGCAATATGGGGCTGATATCTGAAAATTTTCGAAAACCTAAATTTTCGATTTCCAGGCTGTCCTTTTAGGGCAAGTGTAGCTCACATAAATACACTTGTGGGTAATATGGGGCCGATATCTGAAAATTTTCGAAAACCTAAATTTTCGATTTCCAGGCCGTCCTTTTAGGGGCAAGTGTAGCTCACATTAATACACTTTGGTGCAATATGGGGCTGATATCTGAAAATTTTGAAAACCTAAATTTTCGATTTCCACGTCCTTTTAGGGGCAAGTGTAGCTCACATTAATACACTTGTAGGTAATATGGGGCTGATATCTGAAAATTTTCAAAACCTAAATTTTCGATTTCCAGGCCTCCTTTTAGGGGCAAGTGTAGCTCACATTAATACACTTGTGGGTGCAATATGGGGCCGATATCTGAAAATTTTTGAAAAACCTAAATTTTCGATTTCCAGGCCGTCCTTTTAGGGGCAAGTGTAGCTCACATTAATACACTTGTGGTGCAATATAGCTGATATCTGAAAATTTTTAAAACCAAATTTTCGATTTC
>JACDQD010000146.1:0-53249 GCA_019843655.1 Lethocerus indicus
TTAAAATTAAATTAATGTGTTTCGTTGAATAAATTGTGAGACCTGAGTCATTTTCTATTGAAATTTCCATACTCTTTCTTTTATATAAATATTTATATAATTATATATGCATGTACATACTTGTACTATAATGGGAAATATTTGCAGTGTGTTTTCGATCGTTTAAAATTAAATTAATGTGTTTCGTTGAATAATTGGTGAGACTGAGTCATTTTCTATAGAAATTCCTCCCCAGATTTTCTATATAAATATTTATATAATTATATATGCATGTACATACTTGTACTATAATGGGAAATATTTACAGTGTTTTCGATTCTGTTTAAAATTAAATGAATGTGTTTTGGTTGAATAATTGGTGAGACCTGAGTCATTTTCTATAGAAATTCTCCCGTACTTTCTTTATATAAATATTTATACAATTATATATGCATGTACATACTTGTACTATAATGGGAAATATTTGCAGTGTGTTTTCGATTCGTTTAAAATTAAATTAATGTGTTTCGGTTGAATAATTGGTGAGACCTGAGTCATTTTCTGTTGAAATTTCTGTACTTTTATATAAATATTTATACAATTATATATGCATGTACATACTTGTACTATAATGGGAAATATTTGCAGTGTGTTTTCGATTCGTTTAAAATTAAATTAATGTGTTTCGGTTGAATAATTGGTGAGACCTGAGTCATTTTCTATAGAAATTCCTCCGTACTTTCTTTATATAAATATTTATATAATTATATATGCATGTACATACTTGTACTATAATGGGAAATATTTGCAGTGTGTTTTCGATTCGTTTAAAATTAAATTAATGTGTTTCGGTTGAATAATTGGTGAGACCTGAGTCATTTTCTATAGAAATTCCCCCCGTACTTTCTTTATATAAATATTTATATAATTATATATGCATGTACATACTTGTACTATAATGGGAAATATTTGCAGTGTGTTTTCGATTCGTTTAAAATTAAATTAATGTGTTTCGGTTGAATAATTGGTGAGACCTGAGTCATTTTCTATAGAAATTCCCCCCGTACTTTCTTTATATAAATATTTATATAATTATATATGCATGTACATACTTGTACTATAATGGGAAATATTTGCAGTGTGTTTTCGATTCGTTTAAATTTAAATAAATGTGTTTCGTTGAATAATTGGTGAGACCTGAGTCATTTTCTGTTGAAATTCCCCCCCCCCGTACTTTCTTTATATAAATATTTATATAATTATATATGCATGTACATACTTGTACTATAATGGGAAATATTTGCAGTGTGTTTTCGATTCGTTTAAAATTAAATTAATGTGTTTCGGTTGAATAATTGGTGAGACCTGAGTCATTTTCTATAGAAATTCTCCGCATTTCTTTTATATAAATATTTATACAATTATATATGCATGTACATACTTGTACTATAATGGGAAATATTTGCAGTGTGTTTTCGATTCGTTTAAAATTAAATAAATGTGTTTCGGTTGAATAATTGGTGAGACCTGAGTCATTTTCTGTTGAAATTCCCCCCGTACTTTCTTTATATAAATATTTATATAATTATATATGCATGTACATACTTGTACTATAATGGGAAATATTTGCAGTGTGTTTTCGATTAAATTAAATTAATGTGTTTCGTTGAATAATTGGTGAGACCTGAGTCATTTTCTGTTAGAAATTCTCTGCATTTTCTTTATATAAATATTTATACAATTATATATGCATGTACATACTTGTACTATAATGGGAAATATTTGCAGTGTGTTTTCGATCTGTTTAAAATTAAATTAATGTGTTTCGTTGAATAATTGGTGAGACCTGAGCCATTTTTAGGTGAAATTCCCCCGTACTTTCTTTATATAAATATTTATAATTATATATGCATGTACATACTTGTACTATAATGGGAAATATTTGGTGTGTTTTCGATTCGTTTAAAATTAAATAAATGTTTCGGTTCAATAATTGGTGAGACCTGAGTCATTTTCTGTTGAAATTCCCTGCATTTCTTTATATAAATATTTATATAATTATATATGCATGTACATACTTGTACTATAATGGAAATATTTGCAGTGTGTTTTCTTTTCGTTAAAATTAAATAATGTGTTTGTTCAATAATTGTGAACCTGAGTCATTTTCTGTTGAAATTCCCCCCCGTACTTTCTTTATTTAAATATTTATATAATTATATATGCATGTACATACTTGTACTATAATGGGAAATATTTGCAGTGTGTTTTCGATTCGTTTAAAATTAAATAAATGTGTTTCAGGTTCAATAATTGGTGAGACCTGAGTCATTTTCTGTTGAAATTCCCAGTATTTCTTTTATATTAATATTATATAATTATATATGCATGTACATACTTGTACTATAATGGGAAATATTTGCAGTGTGTTTTCGATTCGTTTAAATTTAAATAAATGTGTTTCGGTTCAATAATTGGTGAGACCTGAGTCATTTTCTGTTGAAATTCCCCCCCGTACTTTCTTTATTTAAATATTTATATAATTATATATGCATGTACATACTTGTACTATAATGGGAAATATTTGCAGTGTGTTTTCGATTCGTTTAAATTTAAATAAATGTGTTTCGGTTTAATAATTGTTGAATAAGTTTTGTCGGATGTCAGGATACACCTTAGACAGAAGCTCGTCATGAGAGTTGACAATTTGACCACATGGCATAATGATGAGGCTTGTAAAAAAAATGCAAATAAAAAAAATTGATATCGGTTGTTTGACAACATTATAGGATTAAGATTTATGCTGCATCTCACGAAAAAAGATTTTTTTTTTAGAGGTTTATTTTCAATTAAACCTTTTTAAGAACATTCCGAATGTAATTTTGTGTATGTATTAAAAATTTCAACTTAAGGGAACAGACAGACAACAAATGCATTTTATATATATATATATATATATATATATATATATATATATACATTATTTTTTTCATATTAATTCATTAATACAGTGAAATGTGGTATAATTAAATACAGCTAAAATTATATATTTGACAGGCAATGCACAGGTTTATATTCGTAGACTTAAAAGTGTAGTTTGTATATATATATATATATATATATATATATATATATATATATATATATATATATATAAATAGTGGGAGAGAGAGCTGATAGAATAAGTAAAATATATTTTATTCCAGTAATAATTAATTACAAACAATTGAATACAGTTTTCTTTTTACATCTATTGCTATGTATAATACATAAGCACAGAAAATGAAAGTAAAATAATAATAGTATCGGTTCCTCCGAACAGTAATTCCATTACTGACGATAGATAGAATTTATTTGTATAAATTATTTCAGGGGAAATCGCCAGCATCTAGAAAACGGAATCTTGACGTACCGAAAAAAAGGTACATTATTCTGTTCACCGGTTCCTGGAGTTATTTCATTTCTCTGTCGGCAATGAAACGTCTCCAGAACGTACCGTCGGGATAACTGTACTCTTCTATAGAGCTGGCGCGCATTTCAGTGCTGTAGCCGGGTCCTGGAAAACCGATTAGAAAATTTTCATGCCAGGTATATATATATATATATATATATATATATATATATATATATATATATATATATATATATATCTCCCTGTCCCTGTCTACTCCAATATCTCCCTGTCCCTGTCTACTCCAATATCTCCTGTCCCTGTCTACCTCCAATATCTCCTCTGTCCCTGTCTTACCCAATATCTCCTGTCCCTGTCTACTCCAGTCATCTCCAATGTCCCTGTCTACCTTCCAATATCTCCTGTCCTTGCTCTACTCCAATATCTCCTGCTCCTGTCCACTCCACACCTGTCCCTGTCTACTCCAATATCTCTCCTGTCCCTGTCTACTCCAATATCTCCTGTCCCTGTCTATTCCAATATCTCCTGTCCTTTGCTCTACCCCAATATCTCCCGTCCCTGTCTACTCCAATATCTCCTGTCCTGTCTACCCAATATCTCCCCTGTCCCTGCCCACCTAAGTAATATCTCCTGTCCCTGTCTACTCCACATTCCTGTCCCTGTCCACTCCAATATCTCCTGTCCCTGTCCACTCCAATATCTCCTGTCCCTGTCCACTCCAATATCTCTCCTGTCCCTGTCTACTCCAATATCTCCTGTCCCTGTCCACTCCAATATCTCCTGTCCCTGTCTACTCCAATATCTCCTGTCCCTGTCTACTCCAATATCTCCCCTGTCCCTGTCTACTCCAATATCTCCTGTCCCTGTCTACTCCAATATCTCTCCTGTCCCTGTCTACTCCAATATCTCCTGTCCCTGTCCACTCCAATATCTCCTGTCCCTGTCCACTCCAATATCTCCTGTCCCTGTCCACTCCAATATCCCTCCTGTCCCTGCCCACTCGTCCCGTCTACTCCAACATCTCCCTGTCCCTGTCGTCTACTCCAATATCTCTGTCCTCCTGTGTCCCTGTCTACTCCAATATCTCCTGTCCCTACTCCTACTCCAATATCTCCTGTCCTTACTCCAATATCTCCTGTCCCTGTCCACTCCAATATCTCCTGTCCCTGTCTACTCCAATATCTCCCCTGTCCCTGTCCACTCCAATATCTCCCCCGGCCCACAAACACAATTTACCGCCGACCTTGGGAAGTTGGTAGTGGGCGTTGTTGAGGACGGGTGGCGACATAAAGACCTGGTGCAGCCGGTCGACGTACTCCACTGAGCGGTCCCTGAGGCTGCCAGACACCGCCAGGTAGTCCCAGATCTGCAGGTGTTGGACCATCTCGCAGAGGCCGACTCCGCCACCGTGTGGACACACTTTCACTGGTAAGAAACAATATACATATATATATATATATATATATATATATATATATACTAGGGCTTATCGATTATAGCAGTTTGTGTCATCGGAAATGCACTATTTTCACCAAGAAAATCGCCTTGAAAACAGCGCTTGAAACCCAAAAAATTCGGTTGAAAACATCCCAATTGATTTAGAAATCGATTTAAAAAACAACATTTTCAGCGCCAAAAACGCCTTTAAAACGTTCGACAACTCGTTTTAAAACCATAAATATTCAGTAAAAAAAAACTGACCTGGCACATGTCGATTTCGGCACCGATAAAAACAGAATTTTTGGCCCAAAAAACGAACTTGAAAATGCTGCACTTGCGGCAAAAATTCAGGTGAAAAGTTCCCCCCGAAATGTCGATTTCTTTTCTATTTTTACCCAAAATGCCGTTTTTAGGCGCAAATCAGCCTAAAAATGCTATTTCAGACCCAAAATGCGGTTTTAGTCTTTCAACAGGCGCCAAAATGATTTCTGGACCCAGCTTGAGTAGGCCAAATCAGCCTAAAATGCGATTTTTGACCCAAAATGCCGTTTTAGGCGCAAAATCAGCCTAAAATGCTGATTTTGGACCAAAAATGCCGTTTATAGGCGCAAAATCAGCCTAAAATGCGATTTTTGACCCAAAATGCCGTTTAGGCGCAAAATCAGTTCCGTTGCGATTTTGGACCCAAAATGCCGTTTTAGGCGCAAAATCAGCCTAAAATGCGATTTTGACCCAAAATGCCGTTTTAGGCGCAAAATCAGCCTAAAATGCGATTTTGACTCCAAAATGCCGTTTTTAGGCGCAAAATCAGCCTAAAATGCGATTTTGGACCCAAAATGCCGTTTTAGGCGCAAAATCAGCCTTTACCCAAATGCCGATTTTGGACCCAAAAATGCCATTTTAGGCGCAAAATCAGCCTAAAATGCGATTTTGACCCAAAATGCCGTTTTAGGCGCAAAATCAGTTAAAATGCGATTTTTGACCCAAAATGCCGTTTTAGGCGCAAAATCAGCCTAAAATGCGATTTTCAGACCCAAAATGCCGTTTTAGGGCGAAAAGCAAAATCAAATCAGCCTAAAAATGCGATTTTTGGACCCAAAAATGCCGTTTTTAGGCGCAAAATCAGCCTAAAATGCGATTTTTGGACCCAAAAATGCCGTTTTTAGGCGCAAAATCAGCCTAAAATGCGATTTTTGGACCCAAAAATGCCGTTTTTAGGCGCAAAATCAGCCTAAAAATGCGATTTTTAACCTATGCTTTTCCCAAAATGCAGGCGCAAAATCAGCCGATTTTTGACCCCAAAAATGCCGTTTTAGGGCAGCAAAATCAGCCAAAATGCGATTTTGTGCTGTTTTTAGTCGCAAATCAGCCTAAAAATGCCATTTTTGCCGTTTTAGGCCAAAATGCGGTTTTTAGGGCAAAATCAGAAATGAGTTTTTGGTTCAAAAAGCCGTTTTCCAAAACAGCCTAAAAATGCAGTTTTTGACCTAAAATGCCGTTTTAGGCGCAAAATCAGCCTAAAATGCGATTTTTAATGCCGTAGGCGCAAAATCAGCCTAAAATGCGATTTTTGACCCAAAATGGTTTTTAGGCAAAATCAGTTTGAAGGCATTTTTGAAAAATCCGTTTTAGCCTAAAATGCGATTTTTGACCCAAAATGCTGGTTTTAGGCGCAAAATCAGCCTAAAATGCGATTTTGGACCCAAAATAGGCGCAAAATCAGAAAATATGATTTTTGACTAACAAAATGCCGTTTTTAAAATGCCGTTTTACCCAAAATGCTGTTTTTAGGCGCAAAATCAGCCAATGCCGAAGTTTTTAGGCGCAAAATCAGCCTTGCGATTATCAGGCCGTTTTTAGGCGCAAAATGCGGTTTTTGGGGCCAAAAAGCCCAGGCCCAAAAAAGTGGTTTTGTCGCAAAACAGCCTAAAATGCGATTTTGACCCAAAATGCCGTTTTTAGGCGCAAAATCAGCCTAAAATGCGATTTTTGACCCAAAATGCCGTTTTAGGCGCAAAATGCAAAATTTTAGAAAGCTTTTCAGACGCAAAATTCATTTTGCCGTTTCTGTCGCGCTCACCGTCCAATTTGTTCGCCATCAGATATATGGAAAGTGTTCGTTGACGCCGCCCAATTCCCTGGCAGCGTCAATTTGGCAATAGTCGAGGGCACGCGCCGCAGAAATTGCTTGAACATCACCTGTTGGAGCACATCCGCCGCCGGCCACCTGATGCCGAGCGGTCTTGCACCAAAAGTATAGAATTAACAGAAAAAATACGTTGAGAACGTTAAGATTTTGGTGTGCGTGACAATAGTGCTGCAGGAGTTGAGGATGCCCCTCGAAAACAGATCCAAAGCTGACAGCGCTACTGAAGACGGCGAGCGGCCGACAGACAAAACGGCGCCGAGAGAGAGACAGAAACTAAAAAAATGTCAGTTTTTTTAATAGTGTTCTTAAACGGTTTAAATGTTTTCAATGTTAAGCCTCAATACCGAAAAATGTGGTTTTCTAATTAGAAGGGGTTTTTGAAGCAATGGGGGTTTACTAAAATTATGGTGCTGAAATGTGTTTTTTGGGGTTTTTCAAACGCTGAAATAATGTGAAAGCTTTTAAATGCGTTACGTTTTTTCAATGTTAGATAAAGCGTTTTTCAATAAAAATGTACAAAGACAGTGGCTTTATTTTTTTTCAATGAAAATCAAATTATAAGCGGAAAAGTATTTCAAGGCACAAAACAGGTTTAAAATGGGCCTTTTCAAGTTAATCGGTTGTTTTTCAAGGCAACGGGGGTTTTTCAATGCCATCGATTAGAGAGTGGTTTTCTGGCGAAAACGCTGTGGGGTTTTTCAGCTGAAATGTTTTTTTCAAGGAAATGTAAAATTGGTTTTTTCAAGGCATAAACTGTTTAAATGGGGTTTTTTCAATGTTAAGCATAGATTAGAGAGTGGTTTCTGAATGCTAAAATGTGTTCATTAACGGCGTAAACTAAGTTTAAATGGGGTTTTCAATGTTAAAGCCTCGATTGAGAGTGGTTTTTCAATACCGAAAATGGGTTAGAATGGGTTTTGACGCTATCGTTAAACCCATTACAAAGGGGTTTTTCAACTGAAATGTGTTTTTTCAACGTTATTAGTGGATAAAAAGTGGTTTTCAAGTTAGCATTAAAAGTGGTTCAAATGGGGCTAAAATGTGTTTTTAAGGCATAAACAGGTTTAAATGGGGTTTTTCAATGTTAAACCTATTGAGAGTGGTTTTCAATACCGAAAATGGTTAGAATGGTTTTTGAACGCTAAAACGCATTAGAAAGGGGTTTTTCAACGCTGAAATGTGTTTGTGAAGGCATAAACTGGTTTAAATGGGGTTTTTCAATGTTAAATAGATTAGAAAAGTGGTTTTTCTGAATACCAGAAAAATGGGTTTTTCTTTAACGCCATAACGCGTTAGAAAGTGGTTTTTGAAAGCTAAAATGTTTTTATTAAAGGCATAAACTGGTTTAAATGGGATTTTTCAACGTTAAACCTCGATTGGAGAGTGGTTTTTCAATACCGAAAATGGGTTAGAAGGGGTTTTTTCAACGCGTTAGAAAGTGGTTTTTGAAAGCTAAAATGTTTTTATTAAAGGCATAAACTGGTTTAAATGGGAATTTTCAACGTTAAACCTCGATTGGAGAGTGGTTTTTCAATGAATGATTAGAAAGTGGTTTTTCAATACCGAAAATGGTTAGAATGAGCGACGCTAAACCCCATTAGAAAGGCGTTTTTCAACGCTGAAATGTGTTTTGTCAAGGCATTAACTGGGTTAAAAGTGGTTTTCAAGGCATAAACAGGTTTAAATGGGGTTTTCAATGTTAAACTCGGTTCAAGGGTTTTTCAATACCGAAAATGGGTTAGAAGGGGTTTTCAAACGCTGTTAAACCTCAAGAAGTGGTTTTCAACGCGAAATGTGTTTTTAAGGCATAAACTGGTTTAAATGGGGTTTTTCAATGTTAACCTCGTTCAATACCGCAAAATGGGTTAGAATGGTTTCTGAAAGCTAAAACGCATTAAAGTGTTCATTAACGGCATAAACTGTGTTTAAATGGGGTTTTTCAACGTTAAACCTCGATTGAAAGTGGTTTCTGATTAGCTGAGTGTTTTTCAAGCGCATAAACTGGGGCTTTAAACGGGGTTTTCAATGTTAAGCCTCGATTAGAAAGTGGTTTTTCAGGGTTTTCAACGTTTTTTCAAAGCTTCGCGATTAAGAGTGGTTTTCAAGACAATGGGTTTGTGGGGTTTTCAAAGTTTCGAAAGGTGTTTTATTAAAGGCATAGGCAACGTGTTAAACCTCGTCCTCGATTAGAGAGTGGTTTCTGCTGTGGTTTCATTACAAAAAGGCATACGCTAAACCCCATTAGTTTTTCAACGCCGAAAAGTGGTTTTTCATGACAATGTTAAATCTCGAAACGGGTAAAGGAGTTTTGAAACCTAATTAGAAGTTTTGAAAGCTAAAATGGTTTGAAATGGGGTTTTCAATGTTAGGTTTTTGAGGGTTTCTGAAAATAAAATGTTTTTATTAAAGGCATAAACTGGTTTAACTTAAACCCTCGATTGGAGTGGTTTCTGAAAGCTTAAAATGTGTTTTTCAAGGCATAAACTGTTTAAATGGGTTTTTCAATGTTAAGCCTCGATTAGAAAGTGGTTTTCAATACCGAAATTGAAGCGGTTTCTTAGAAAAGTGGCTTTTGACTAAATGTTTTATTAAAGGCATAAACTGGTTTAAATGGGGTTTTTCAACGTTAAACCTCGATTAGAGAGTGGTTTCTCAATACCGAAAGCTAAAATGGGGTTTTTTAATAAAACTGGTTTAAAGCGGTGGGCGTTGGTTTAAACGGGTTTTCAATGTTAAGCTCGATTAGAAGGTGTTTTCTGGTTTTCAATACGACAATGGGTTAGAAGGGTTTTTCAACGCATTAGAAAGTGGTTTTGGCATAAACTGGTTTAAATGCTGAAAATGTGCTAAAACATCATACCGAATGGGGTTTTTCAAATGAGGGTTTTCAAAGCTAAAATGTTTTTATTAAAGGCATTAACTGGGTTTAAATGCAACTCGATTAGAGAGTGGTTTTTCAATACCGTTAGAAAGTGGGAAAGCTAATGTGTTTTCAAGGCATGGTTTAAAATGGGATTTCTAACGTTAAACCCTGATTGGTGGTTTTCATCACCGATAAACTGAAAGCTAAAATGGTTTATTAAGGCATTTTTTTCAAGGCATAAACTGGTTAATGGGGTTTTTTCAACGTTAGATTGGGTTTTTCAATACCGAAAATGCAACGCGATTAGAAAGTTTTTTCAAGGCATAAACTGGTTTAAATGGGATTTTTCGTTAAAATGGTTTTTTCAATACCGAAAATGGGTTAGGCAACGCATTAGAAAGTGGTTTTTCAAAGCCAAAATGTGTTTTATTAAAGGCATAAACTGGTTTAAATGGGGTTTTTCAACGTTAAACCTCGATTGAGAGTGGTTTCAATACCGAAAATGGGTTAAACGGGTTTTTCAATGTTAAACGCTTTAGAAAGTGGTTTTTCAAAGAAGGGTTTTGAAAGCTAAAATGTGTTTTTAAAGGTAAACTGGTTAAAAGTTAAAGTTTTTTCAAGGCATAAACTGGTTTAAATGATTTTTCAAGGGTTTTTCAATGTTAAGCTAAAATGTGTTTTTCTCGATTAGAAAGTGGTTTTTCAATACCGACAATGGGTTAGAAGGGTTTTTCAACGCGTTAGGGTTTTCAAAGCTAAAATGTTTTATTAACGCGGTTTAAAAGGGGTTTTTCAACGAAAGCTAAAGTGGTTTTTCATTATACCGAAAATGGTTAATAGTTTTTCAACGCATTTTTCAAAAATGGGGTTGGCGGATAAAAGTGGTTTTTCTATAAACTATTGGGTTTTGATCAACGTTAAACCGGTTAGAGAGGGTTTTTCGAACGGAAATTGAGGTTTTCAGCTAAAACGCATTAGGCAAGCTTTTCAACGCTTAAATGTGGTTTTTGAAAGCTAAAATGTTTTTCAAGGCATAAACTGGTTTAAACGGGGTTTTTCAACGTTAAGCCTCGATTAGAAAGTGGTTTTTCAATACCGAAAATGGGTTAGAAGGGGTTTTTCAACGCGTTAGAAAGTGGTTTTTGAAAGCTAAAATGTTTTTATTAAAGGCATAAACTGGTTTAAATGGGATTTTTCAACGTTAAACCTCGATTGGAGAGTGGTTTTTCAATACCGAAAATGGGTTAGAAGGGGTTTTTCAACGCTAAAACGCATTAGAAAGGGGGTTTTTCAACCCCCCTGTAGAGAGTGGTTTTTGAAAGCTAAAATGTGTTTATTAGGTATTAACTGGGGTTTTCTAAAAAGTGTTTTGAAAGCCAAAAATGTGTTTTAAAAGGCAAGGCATTAACTGGGTTAAAAAGTGGTTTTTCAAGGCATAGACAGGTTTAAATGGGGTTTTTCAATGTTAAGCCTCGATTGGAGAGCGGTTTTTGAAAGCTAAAATGTTTTTATTGAAGGCATAAACTGGTTTAAAAGGGGGTTTTTCGTTAAACGTTAAACCTCGATTTGAGAGTGGTTTTTCAATACCGAAAATGGGTCGGTAGGTGATTTTTCAACATGCATCAGAAAGTGGTTTTTCAACGGTGAAATGGGTGGTTTTTTTTTTTTTTTTTTTTTTCAACTCATTAACCGGGTCGAAAAATGGTTTCTCAGTGCAAATTGCTATTCGCTTTATCGTTTAACTTAAAAATTATTTAAACGCCATTAAAACACCATTATAACCGTTTTTTCTGTGTTGTCCGCCACGACTAGGTTGGAAGAATACCGTCCGATATTCTGGCCTTTCGCTTTGACACTGAGTAGCGCTACTGAAGACGTGCCGTCGAAAGATATCGCTAAGGGTCGTATATTATCCTACGATTCGACGACCGACACCTACAGCCGGTTCTGTAGAATAGCTAAATTTAGTAATTTAGTAGTAGTATTTTTTTTTTCTCCTCCCACTTTAGATCTATTGTGGGCGTTTATTGAACGCCGAATTGACATCGAATTCCTTGTTACTGACCTCGGCTATAGCCAGATGGCCGAGGACGTCGTCGGGCGACGTCGGCTCTTCGATCCAGACCGGTCTGTAGGCGGACAGACGTTTCGTCCAACAGACAGCTTCGCCGACGTCCCACTTCTGGTTGGCGTCCAACATCTGTAGACAGAACAAAGATTCAACCGAAAACATAAATGGGAAATATTCATCGTACAACTATAGAGTGTCGGGTACGATACGGTGTTAAAACTGACAAACAGACAAAAAAAGTCATCACAAACGGTACCGAAAGGTACACGAAAAATTGGATATATTTTCAACCTCCTTCAAGTGGAAGTCGATGACCTGTCACAACCATTTGAGATGGGTGAGTCATATATATATATATTTATTTATTTATTTATATTGTCTGTATGCTATAGTGGAGAATGTATTGGGGAGGAGTAGATATAGGAGAATGACTTTCTTGGAAAAAAATATATTTCACATTTATATATATATATATATATATATATATATATATATATTACCAAATCGTTTTCGTAGCCGATTATCTTCCTGATCTCTTCGCACCGTTCAATATCGTCCTCGAGATTCTGACCGACCTTGATCTTGAAACCTTTGAAGCCTTGGGCCAGCGCTTCGCGGCACAGACGCCTCATCTTCTCGGTCGGATAGCCGAGCCAACCTTGAGGACGGTTTAAAAAAAATATAAATAAAAAAATAAAGAAGAAGAAGGAGAAGGAGGAGGAGGAGGAAGAGAAGGAGGAGGAGGAGGAGGAGGAGGAGGAGGAGGAGAAGGAGAAGGAGAAGGAGAAGGAGAGGAGAAGGAGAGAAGGAGAAGGAGAATGAGAAGAAGAAGTTAACATAACCCCTCTATGGGCCTGAATTTTTATTTTAAATTAAAATTGATATCGATATCGGTTGTCTTGACAAAATTATAGGATTAAGATTATTAAAAAAAAAAAATCTTAATTAAATAAAAATTAACTAAACCCCTCTATGGGCCCGAATTTTTATGAATAAAAAAATTAATATAACTCCAACCCTCCTGGGCCTGAATTTTATTTTAAATTAAAAAAAAAATTGAAAGAAAACCAGCAATTATAAAAAAAATTGATATCGAATCGGTCTGTACAAAATTATAGGATTAATTAAAAATAAAAAATATCTTAACCCCCATCTATGGGCCTGAGGGCCAGCAATTATAGAAAAAAAAAATATTGATATCGATATCGGTTGTCTTGATAAAATTATAGGATTATTAAGAATTAAAAATAATTAAATAAAAAATTAGTTTAACATAACTCCCCTCCTTGGGCCTGAATTTTTATTTTAAATTTAAAAAATTGGGGAATGATATAAATAAAATATCTTGAAAATTGGGGAGAAGAATTATAGAAAAAATATTGATATCGATATCTGTTGTCTTGATAAAATTATAGGATTAGAAAAACCAGCAATAAAAAAATTGATATCCGGTTGTCTTGACAAAATTATAGGATTAAGATTTAAAAAAAAAAATTAATTAAATAAAAATTAACCCTTAACCCCTGGGCCTGAATTTTTATTTTAGAATTAAAATATTGGGGAAGGGAAAACCAGCAATTATAAAAAAAATTGATATCAATATCCGTTGTCTTGACAAAATTATAAAAAAAAATCTTATTATAAAAATTAACTTAACCTAACCCCTCTATGGGCCCAAATTTTTATTTTAAATTAAAAAAAATTGGGGAAAGAAAACCAGGATATCGGTCTTGATAAAATTATAGGATTATTTAAAAAATCTTAATTAATAAAAATTAACTAACCCCTCTACCCTCTATGGGCCTGAATTTTATTTTAAATTAAAAAAAAAAATTGGGGAAAAAAAAAAAAAAACCAGCAATTATAAAAAAATATTGATATCGATATCTGTTGTCTTGTTGTCTTGATTATCCTCTATGGGCCTGAATTTTTATTTTAAATTAAAAAAATTGGGGAATGAAAACCAGCAATTATAAAAAAAAATATTGATATCGATATCGGTTGTCTTGACAAAATTATAGGATTAAGAATTAAAAATCTTAATTAAATAAAAATTAACAAACCTCCACCCCACTCTATGGGCCTGAATTTTTATTTTAAATTTAAAAAAATTGGGGAATGAAAAACCAGCAATTATAAAAAGAATTGATATCAATATCGGTTGTCTTGACAAAATTATAGGTTAAGTTTAAAGAAAAAATCTTAATTAAATAAAAAGTTTTATTTTAAATTAAAAAAATTGGGGAATGAAAAACCAGCAATTATAAAAAAAAATTGAACCTCTATGGGCCTGAATTTTATTTTAAATTAAAAAAAAATGAAAAACCAGCAATTAAAACCAGATAAAAAAAAATTGATTTTAAAAAATAGGATTTAAAAAAAAATCTTAATTAAATAAAAATTAACTTAATAAAAATTAAAAAAAAAAAAAATTGGGGAATGAAAAACCAGCAATTATAAAAAATAAAAAAAATTGAAAAACAAAATTGATAATCGAATTTTTATTTTAAATTAAAAAAAATTGGGGGAATCGTGTCTTGACAAAATTATAGGATTAATTAAAAAAAAAAAAATATCTTATTTAAAAAACCCCTCTATGGCCTGAAAAAATCTTAAAAAAAAATAAATAAAAATTAACTTGAAACCCAACCCGAATTTTTATTTTAAATTAAAAAAAAAATGGGGAATGAAAACCAGCACGATATTCGTACAAAATTATAGGGCCTGGGCCTGAATTTTTATTTTAAATTATAAAAATTGGGGAATGAAAAACCAGCAATTATAAAAAAAAATTGGTTGTCTTGACAAAATTATAGGATAAGATTAAAAAAATCTTAAATAAAAATTAAATTAACTTAAAATTATTTAAATTAAAAAAAAATAATGAAAAACCAGCAATTGATATTTAGATTAAAAAAAAAAAAATCAAATAAAATTAACTAAACCCTCTATGAATATTTTAAATTTAAAAAATTGGGGAATGAAAACCAGCAATTATAAAAAATTTATATCGTCGTTTTTAAATAATAAAAATTGTTGATATCATAACAAAATTAGAAAGGATTAGGGGGAATTAAAAAGCTATTTTATTATTTGTTAAAATCTTAAATAAAAAAATTAACTAAATCACCTCTATGATAAATTGAAAACTGACAAGGGGAAGTTTTGATAAAAAAATTGAGGAATGAAAAACCCTTATAAAAAAAAAATATCAATATCAGGTTTTATTTTAAATAATAATAATTGTGAAAAACAATTATAAAAAAATTGATATCATTTAAATTGAATCAATCGATAAATTGACGTGACAAGGGCCCATCAATATTAATCAATCGATCGATCAATGATTAAAAATATAAATACCAATTTACTATTTACGACACTTTATTCGGTGAATTGCTCAATTGCTCAGTTGTCAATCCGATATATATTGAATTCAATCATAATGATACTCCTTGTCTTCAATAAAAAAAAAATGTATGCTACCCGTGTGTATTGAAATTACATTTTTGGGTTCATTCTGTTAGTAGCGATGGACAGAATAAGTTGAGGATGAGTTGAGTTCCGAAGTGTAGTTTCTCCACAATTTTAGAATTTAACTATTGCTAATTTTATAGCGCACATAAAAATTAAATTACCAGCCTGCGTTGTATAAGCGGGATAACCGGTTTTCTCGATTTCCGCCAGTCTTTCCCCGACCGTCTCCCGTTTCTCCTTCAGGATGGCCACAGCCTCATCTCTCGTCAGGACATCGGTTCTGTACAACAGGAGCGGATAATAATTTTAAATATAAAATTTTTAAAATTTTTCCCACAATAAATTGTCCAGATGTCGGGTCGACAACTGAGTTCAATTGCGGATTTCACCAATTCAAGTTTCCAAGAATGAAATTGGCCCAATGGCCCAAAAATACAGGGCCGATCGAAAGCGGTTTTCAGCCCCAAAAATGCGCGGTTAACCGAGTGAAAAAAATTGGCCCAAAATACACTTTCTCAGGTCGACATAAAAGCCGTTTTTTCAGAAATTAAAATGAAAAATCGAAAAATAAAATGCATTCTTTCAAATACACTTTCTAGGTCGACATTAAAGCTATTTTTCAGCCCCAAAATGCGCGGTTAACTGATAAAAAACGATGAAAAGGTCGATAAAGCCGCTTGCCCCAAAAATGCCCAAAAAATAAAAATACACTTTCTAGGTCGACATAAAAGCCGCGCCGTTTTTCAGTGGCCCAAAAATACACTTTCTAACATTAAAGCCGTTTTTCAGCGCGGTTAACCATGAAAAATTGGCGGTCGACATTAAAGCAAAAGCCGTGAAAAAAATGGTTAACCGATGAAAAATTTGGCCAAAAATACTGTTTTCTAGGGGACGAAAAAGCGGCTTTCAGCCCCCAAAAAAGGCGCGGTTAACCGATGAAAAATTGGCCCAAAAATACACTTTCTAGGTCGACATAAAAGCCGTTTTTCAGCCCCCAAAAAATGCGCGGTTAACCGATGAAAAATTGGCCCAAAAATACACTTTCTAGGTCGACATAAAAGCCGTTTTTCAGCCCCCAAAAAATGCGCGGTTAACCGATGAAAAATTGGCCCAAAATACACTTTCTAGGTGACATTAGAAGCCGTTTTCAGCCCCAAAAATGCGCGGTTAACCGATGAAAAATTGGCCCAAAAATACACTTTCTAGGTCGGCGTAAAAGCGGCTTTCAGCCCCCAAAAAATGCGCGGTTAACCGATGAAAAATTGGCCCAAAAATACACTTTCTAGGTCGACATAAAAGCCGTTTTCAGCCCCAAAAATGCGCGGTTAACCAAATGAAAATTGGCCCAAAAATACACTTTCTAGGTCGACATTAAAAGCTGTTTTTCAGCCCCCAAAATGCGCGGTTAACCAATGAAAAATTGGCCCAAAAATACACTTTCTAGGTCGACATAAAAGCCGTTTTTCAGCCCCCAAAAAATGCGCGGTTAACCGATGAAAAATTGGCCCAAAAATACACTTTCTAGGTCGACATAAAAGCCGTTTTTCAGCCCCCAAAAAATGCGCGGTTAACCGATGAAAAATTGGCCCAAAAATACACTCTAGGTCGACATAAAGCCGTTTTTCAGTTTAAACGATCCCAAAAATACACTTTCTAGGTCGACAAAAGCCGTTTTCAGCCCCCAAAAATCAGCCCCAAAAATGCGGTTAACCAATGATGAAAATTGCGCGGTTAACGGCAATGTTAAAAATTGGCCCAAAATACACTTTCTAGGTCGACATAAAAGCCGTTTTTCAGCCCCCAAAATGCGCGGTTAACTGATGAAAAATGGCCCCATACTTTCAGACATTAAAGCCGTTTTTCAGCCCCCAAAAATGCGCTGTTAACTGATGAAAATTGGCCTAAAATACACTTTCTAGGCGGTTAAAATCATACACTTTCTAGGTCGAAAATAAAAGGCCAAAAATACTTTCTAGGTTTAAAGCCGTTTTTCAGCCCCCAAAAATGCGCGGTTAACTGATGAAAATCGGCCAAAATATACTTTCTAGGTCGACATAAAGGGCTTTCAGCCCCCAAAAAATGCGGCGGTTAACCGATGCGGTCGGTTAGCCCCAAAAATGCGCGGTTACTGATGAAAGCCGGTTTTTCAGCCCCAAAACGCGGTTAACAACTGATGAAAATTACCCAAAAATACACTTCAGGTCGACATAAAAAGCCGTAAAAATTGGCCCCAAAATACACTTTCTAGGTGACATAAAGCTTTTTCCAAAAATGCGCGGTTAACCAATGAAAATTGGTTTTTAGCCCCAAAATTTCTAGGTCGAATAAAAGCGGTTTCAGGTTAACTAACCAATACACTTTCTAGGTCGTATAAAAGCGGCCAGCCCCAAAAATGTTTTTGGCCCAAAATACACTTTCAGGTCGGACATTAAAGCCGTTTTCAGCCCCCAAAATGCGCGTGTTACCTGATGAAAAATTCAAAATACACTTTCTAGCGGTAAAAGGGCTTTCAGTTTCCCAAAATGCCGGTTAACTGATGAAAATTGGCCCAAAAATACACTTTCAGGTCGACATAAAAGCCGTGGCTTTTCAGCCCCCAAAAATGCGCGGTTAACCAATGATGAAAAAATTGGTCCTAAAAATACACTTTCAGGTCGACATAAAAGCCGTTTTTCAGCCCCAAAAATGCGCGGTTAACCGAAAAAATTCAAAATACACTTTCGGGTCATTATAAAGCCTTTTTCAGCCCCCAAAAATGCGCGGTTAACCAAAAAATGGCCAAAAATACACTTCTAGGTCGAGGTGCGGCTTTCAGCCCCAAAAATGCGCGGTTAACCGGAAAATTGGCCCAAAATACCCTTTCCAGGTCGACATAAAGCCGTTTTTCAGCCCCCAAAATGCGCGGTTAACCAATGAAAATTGGCCCAAAAAATACACTTTCCAGGTCGACATAAAGCCGTTTTTCAGCCCCCAAAATGCGCGGTTAACCAATGAAAATTGGCCCAAAAAATACACTTTCTAGGTCGACATAAAAGCCGTTTTTCAGCCCCCAAAAATGCGCGGTTAACCGATGAAAAATTGGCCCAAAAATACACTTTCTAGGTCGGCGTAAAAGCGGCTTTCAGCCCCCAAAAAAGTGCGCGGTTAACCAATGAAAAATTGGCCCAAAAATACACTTTCTAGGTCGACATAAAAGCCGTTTTCAGCCCCCAAAATGCGCGGTTAACCGATGAAAATTGGCCCAAAAATACACTTTCTAGGTCGACATAAAGCGGCTGTTTTTTCAGCCCCCAAAAATGCGCGGTTAACCGCCGAAAATGGCCCAAAATACACTTGGCCAAAGCCGTTTTCAGCCCCCTAAAAATGCGCGGTTACACAAAAAAATTGGCCCAAAATCTTTCTAGGTCGACATAAAAGCGGCGTTTTTCAGCCCCAAAAATGCGCGGTTAACCAATGAAAAATTGGCCCAAAAATACACTTTCTAGGTCGACAAAAGCCGTTTTTCAGCCCCCAAAAAATGCGCGGTTAACCAATGAAAAATTGGCCCAAAAATACACTTTCTAGGTCGACATAAAAGCCGTTTTTCAGCCCCCAAAAAATGCGCGGTTAACCGATGAAAAATTGGCCCAAAAATACACTTTCTAGGTCGACATAAAAGCCGTTTTTCAGCCCCCAAAAAATGCGCGGTTAACCGATGAAAAATTGGCCCAAAAATACACTTTCTAGGTCGACATAAAAGCCGTTTTTCAGCCCAAAAAATGCTGTTTTCAGATGAAAAATTGGCCCCCAAAATAAGGTTTTCAGTCGGAAAATTGCAGTTTCAAAGAATGAAATCGGCCAAAAAGTACTGTTTTCTAGGGGACGAAAAAGCGGCTTTCAGCCCCCAAAAAAGGCGCGGTTAACCGATGAAAAATTGGCCCAAAAATACACTTTCTAGGTCGACATTAAAGCCTTTTTTCAGCCCCCAAAAAATGCGCGGTTAACTGAAAAATTGGCCCAAAATACAACATTTCTCTCAGGTCGACCGCAGGATCAAGTAATTTCTTCAGCCCCAAAATTTTAACGCGCGGTTAACCGATGATTGGCCCAAAAAATACACTGAGTATTAAACGATTATTTACATATATGTGAAGTCGATCGTCGAGACGAGCTTTTCTGGCTCCATATCAGTCAACAATTTCCAGACCGGTTTCTCCTCGATTTTGGCCCAGAGGTCCCAGAGGGCGTTGATTATGGCGGCCGTCGACATGTGTATAACTCCCTTTTCGGGACCGATCTGTCCGGACCAACAACAACAACAGGAAATAGAATAGAATGGAAATAATAATTTTCAAAAGGTTTTTCCGCGATCGAAACTCGTTATTTCGGGCTGTGCCGAAGACTCTGGACAGTTCGGGCTTCGAGGACACCAAACAGAAAGAGTTCCGAAGGACGCAAATTCTCCATATATATATATATATGGGCCGTTTATTTTGAAAGTGGCCAAATATTTTTCAATTCAATTTTCAGAATTAGTCAGAATAATCGAACCGTCCAGTCTGAAAGTGGGGATGAAAATTTTTCAAAATTTCGGACGGACCAAAGAAGTAGATTGATGCGTATTGAAGACATAGTAAAATAAATTCCGTATTTATTTTATTTATTTTTCAATTCGAGCATCTTAAATTGTGTCGAATTTCGTCATCAATTTTTGAAAGTGAGGCCACTCTCCTCCTCCCTAAATTCCGATTCGATAGGAAAACTCTAAATATTAATAGGTACTTAATAATTGGCCCGCTATTTCAATTGGGAACTGTAATAAATTTTACGCCCTCTGGATACAGTTTAACCCCTTATAGTTATCTCTAGATTTGACGATAAAAGGGGGGGTGGGCGATTTAAAACTTTTTCAAAATGGAGCCATTTCTAAGTAATGCACTTTAACCGAAATGTACAAATCTTCGGTTTATATAGAAGAGAAACGGAAAATTGTAGATACGGTTCGAGTAGGGCGGTTTGTCAACGCCGCCCGCCGTCTTCAGTAGCGGCCCTTGTGAGAAAGACGTCCTATTTTTAAATTACCCTCAAAATATCTTGATTTCGAAGATAAATTGATTTTGGCCCTTTCAAAATAGACGGATATATATATATATATTTTTTTTTTTTTTTTTTTTTTCAAGAAGGTGTACAGAGAGAGACAGGACTGTATGCATACAGTCAAATAATATATAAATAAATATATATATATATATATATATATATATATATATATATATATATATATATATATGACTCACCATCTCAATTGGCTGTGACAGGTCAACGATTTCCAGAATGCGGCGAAATCGTTGAATATATCGTCCACTTTCTTGCCGACGACCAATTTCTCCAAAGCCTTTATTCCGGCCACAACTGAAAATACCAGCCATTATTTAATAATTACAAAGAGTGGCTTGTATTGCGTTTCCTGATGACCTCCGGTCCGGTCTGGAGAGGTCGACGACGATGACCTCTGAATAAAGGCTGTTATTGTTATTCAACACTGGGACATTGCAAGAGAAGCCAAGATGTATCTTATACGGGCAAAAAGCTAAAACAGGGGTGGAACCGTTAATTTTTCGTTGAAAGACGAGGAGCGTTCTGAGACTCTGGTCCGGTCCGGTGGAGGAGGTCGATGATGATGGCCCCCCGAATAAAGGCCGTTATTGTGAGGAATAATGGTTCGGGTACGAAGCAAAGTACGAAACGATCTGACTCAATCGATCTGTCGATTGCAAACTGACCTGCATCCTCCAGGCCATTCGGCCTATCCACGATCTAGGCGAGGAGTAATCCACGACGCAAATGCAAACCAACGTTCGGATCAATCAGAGAGAGGGGGAGGGAGAGGGTCGAGTAAAGAGGGGAGGTAAAGGGAGGGAGGAGAGGAACGAGGAGAGAGGGAGGAAGAGTGAGAGGGAAGGGGAGAGGAGAGGGAATGAGGGAAAAGGGGATGAAGATGAGAGGGGAGGGAAGAGGGAGGGGAAGAGAGGAGAGGGGGAGGAGATGAGAGGGAGGAGGAGGAAGAGGGAGGGGAAGAGAGGAGAGGGGGAGGAGATGAGAGGGAGGAGGAGGAACAGTGGAGAGGGAGTGGAGGGTGAGAGAGAGGAAAGGGAGAGTGAGAGGGAGAGGGCCAAGGAGAGGAAGAGAGGGAGGAGAGGGAAACGAGAAAGGGGGAGGAAAAGAGGGAAGGGAGAGGAGAGGGAAGAGGAAGAGGGTAATAGGAGGAGGAGGAACGGAGGGAGAGATATGAATAATTATATAAGCCATGAATAGGGGATAAAGGATGGAGAGGTGGAGGTTTAAAGGAGGGAGGGGGGAGGAGGGAGAGGAGGAGGGGAGGGGAGTCAGGGGGAGAAGAGAGGGAGAAAGGGAGGGGAAAGGGAATAAGAGGGCAGGAGAGGGAGAGAGGGGAGGCAGAGGGGGAAAGGGAAGGGAGTGGAGGAGTGAGGAGGGGTGAAGAAGAGGAGGAGGAGAGGGAGAGAGAGAGATTGAGATTAAAATCTGATTGACATTGGTCTAATAAAAAAATATAATAAAAAAATATCCAAAGGGCTAATATTGACACAATGTCACAGCGCTTACTTAAAGATGGTGGAGTATCATAAACTGTGAAAGACCAGCATTGTTTTTTCCTAATGAATCATCGACAATATGAACTGCAATTTTGTAAAATAATTGCATAACACTAAAACGGCCAATAAATAAACAGCAAAGAAGTAATATATCGAATGGAAAAAAAATATATATTTATATGTGTAATATATTTATATATATTTTCTTTATATAAATATTTATATAATTATATATGCATGTACATACTTGTACTATAATGGGAAATATTTGCAGTGTGTTTTCGATTCGTTTAAATTTAAATATGTGTTTCGGTTCAATAATTGTGAGACCTGAGTTTCTGTTGAAATTCCACTTTTTTATATAAATATTTATATAATTATATATGCATGTACATACTTGTACTATAATGGGAAATATTTGCAGTGTGTTTTCGATTCGTTTAAATTTAAATAAATGTGTTTCGGTTCAATAATTGGTGAGACCTGAGTCATTTTCTGTTGAAATTCCCCCCGTACTTTCTTTATATAAATATTTATATAATTATATATGCATGTACATACTTGTACTATAATGGGAAATATTTGCAGTGTGTTTTCGATTCGTTTAAATTTAAATAAATGTGTTTCGGTTCAATAATTGGTGAGACCTGAGTCATTTTCTGTTGAAATTCCCCCCGTACTTTCTTTATATAAATATTTATATAATTATATATGCATGTACATACTTGTACTATAATGGGAAATATTTGCAGTGTGTTTTCGATTCGTTTAAATTTAAATAAATGTGTTTCGGTTCAATAATTGGTGAGACCTGAGTCATTTTCTGTTGAAATTCCCCCCGTACTTTCTTTATATAAATATTTATATAATTATATATGCATGTACATACTTGTACTATAATGGGAAATATTTACAGTGTGTTTTGATTCGTTTAATATAAATTGTTGGTTCAATAATTGTGAGACCTGAGTTTTTCGTTGATTCCCCGTTTTCTTTAAATTTAAATAAATGCACATGTTTAATGGGAAATATTTGCGGTTTTTCATTCGTTTATAATAAATGGTTTCGGTTCAATAATTGGTGACCTGAGTCATTTTCTGTTGATTCCCGTTCTTTATATAAATATTTATATAATTATATGTTATATTGAAATGGGAAATATTTGCAGTGTGTTTTCGATTCGTTTAAATTTAAATAAATGTGTTTCGGTTCATTAATTGGAGACCTGAGTTTTTCTTTTATTCCCCATACTTTCTTTAATATTTATATAATTATATATGCATGTACATACTTGTACTATAATGGGAAATATTTGCAGTGTGTTTTCGATTCGTTTAAATTTAAATAAATGTGTTTCGGTTCAATAATTGGTGAGACCTGAGTCATTTTCTGTTGAAATTCCCCCCGTACTTTCTTTATATTAATATTTATATAATTATATATGCATGTACATACTTGTACTATAATGGGAAATATTTGCAGTGTGTTTTCGATTCGTTTAAATTTAAATAAATGTGTTTCGGTTCAATAATTGGTGAGACCTGAGTCATTTTCTGTTGAAATTCCCCCCGTACTTTCTTTATATAAATATTTATATAATTATATATGCATGTACATACTTGTACTATAATGGGAAATATTTGCAGTGTGTTTTCGATTCGTTTAAATTTAAATAAATGTGTTTCGGTTCAATAATTGGTGAGACCTGAGTCATTTTCTGTTGAAATTCCCCCCGTACTTTCTTTATATAAATATTTATATAATTATATATGCATGTACATACTTGTACTATAATGGGAAATATTTACAGTGTGTTTTCGATTCGTTTAAATTTAAATAAATGTGTTTCGTTTCAATAATTGGTGAGACCTGAGTCATTTTCTGTTGAAATTCCCCCCGTACTTTCTTTATATAAATATTTATATAATTATATATGCGTACTTTGTACTTTGGGATATTTGCAGTGTGTTTTCAATATTTATAAATGTTTCGTTCAATAATTGGTGAGACCTGAGTCATTTTCTGTTGAAATTCCCCCCGTACTTTCTTTATATAAATATTTATACAATTATATATGCATGTACATACTTGTACTATAATGGGAAATATTTGCAGTGCAGTGTTTCGTTCAATTTGTGAGACCTGAGCCATTTTCGTACTCTGCTTTCTTTATAATTTATATAATTATATATGGGAAATAAATTTGCAGTGTGTTTCGATTGTTTAAATTTAAATAAATGTGTTTCGGTTCAATAATTGGTGAGACCTGAGCCATTTTCTGTTGAAATTCCCCCCGTACTTTCTTTATATAAATATTTATATAATTATATATGCATGTACATACTTGTACTATAATGGGAAATATTTACAGTGTGTTTTCGATTCGTTTAAATTTAAATAAATGTGTTTCGGTTCAATAATTGGTAGACCTGAGTCATTTTCTGTTGAAATTCCCTGCATTTTTTATATAAATATTTATATAATTATATATGCATGTACATACTTGTACTATAATGGGAAATATTTGGTGTGTTTTCGATCGTTTAAATTTAAATAAATGTGTTTCGTTGAATAATTGGTGAGACCTGAGTCCATTTTGTTGAAATTCCCCATTAAATTTAAATAAATATGTTTCGGTTTTGCAATAATTGGTGGTTCAGACCTGAGTCATTTTCTGTTGAAATTCCCCATACTCTTTATATAAATATTTATATAATTATATATGTACATACTTGTACTATAATGGGAAATATTTGCAGTGTGTTTTCAGTGTGTTTTCGATTCGTTTAAATTTAAATAAATGTGTTTCGGTTCAATAATTGGTGAGACCTGAGTCATTTTCTGTTGAAATTCCCCCCGTACTTTCTTTATATAAATATTTATATAATTATATATGCATGTACATACTTGTACTATAATGGGAAATATTTGCAGTGTGTTTTCGATTCGTTTAAATTTAAATAAATGTGTTTCGGTTCAATAATTGGTGAGACCTGAGTCATTTTCTGTTGAAATTCCCCCCGTACTTTCTTTATATAAATATTTATATAATTATATATGCATGTACATACTTGTACTATAATGGGAAATATTTGCAGTGTGTTTTCGATTCGTTTAAATTTAAATAAATGTGTTTCGGTTCAATAATTGGTGAGACCTGAGTCATTTTCTGTTGAAATTCCCCCCGTACTTTCTTTATATAAATATTTATATAATTATATATGCATGTACATACTTGTACTATAATGGGAAATATTTACAGTGTGTTTTCGATTCGTTTAAATTTAAATAAATGTGTTTGGTTCAATAATTGGTGAGACCTGAGCCATTTTTGTTGAAATTCCCCATTCTCTTTATATAAATATTTATATAATTATATATGCATGTACATACTTGTACTATAATGGAAATATTTGCAGTGTGTTTTCGATTCGTTTAAATTTAAATAAATGTGTTTCGGTTCAATAATTGTTCATTTCTGTTGATAATTGGTGAGAAATATTTGCCTGAGTTTTCTGTTGAAATTCCCCATTACTTTCTTTATATAAATATTTATATAATTATATATGCATGTACATACTTGTACTATAATGGAAATATTTGCAGTGTTTTCGATTCGTTTTAAATTTAAATAAATCATTTTCTGTGTTTACTTTCTTTATATAAATATTTATATAATTATATATGGTTCAATAATTATTTACAGTGAGACGTTTCGAGTCATTTTCTGTTGAAATTCCCCATTTCTTTATATAAATATTTATATAATTATATATGCATGTACATACTTGTACTATAATGGGAAATATTTGCAGTGTGTTTTCGATTCGTTTAAATTTAAATAAATGTGTTTCGGTTGAATAATTGGTGAGACCTGAGTCATTTTCTGTTGAAATTCCCCCCGTACTTTCTTTATATAAATATTTATATAATTATATATGCATGTACATACTTGTACTATAATGGGAAATATTTGCAGTGTGTTTTCGATTCGTTTAAATTTAAATAAATGTGTTTCGGTTGAATAATTGGTGAGACCTGAGTCATTTTCTGTTGAAATTCCCCCCGTACTTTCTTTATATTAATATTTATATAATTATATATGCATGTACATGTGTTTTCGACTTGTACCTGAGTATAATTCCCCTTACTTTCTTTATATAAATATTTATATAATTATATATGGGAAATATTTACAGTGTGTTCGATTCGTTTAAATTTAAATAAATGTGTTTCGGTTCAATAATTGGTGAGACCTGAGTCATTTTATTCTTTATATTCAATATTTATATAATTATATATGAAATTCCCCCCGTACTTTCTTTATATAAACATTTATATAATTATATATGCATGTACATACTTGTACTATAATGGGAAATATTTACAGTGTGTTTTCGATTCGTTTAAATTTAAATAAATGTGTTTCGGTTGAATAATTGGTGAGACCTGAGTCATTTTCTGTTGAAATTCCCCCCGTACTTTCTTTATATTAATATTTATATAATTATATATGCATGTACATATACATAATAATCGAATAATAATCGGACAGTGTATTCTGCGTTTAAAGAAAATTCATGATAAATCGTATTTAATTAAATCACATTTCCTGTTAAATAAATAAAGAGATTAGAGGCGAGGAATGAAAGGCGTACATTCGACGGTATACAAAGGTGGTGTTCGAACAGATTGAAAAAAACGTTTTAGACTCCGTTATCGTTATACGTTTTTATCTTCCGTTTCGATAACGCGAGGCGCACAATTCTTCGATTTCGAATTGACGTAGCTTCAAAATATGAAATTGACTTTCTGAAGAGTTTCGGGGAAGACATTTCTGAAGAGAGCTTCCGAGTAATCGGTTGTCGAAATAGAAATGACTCGATCGGATTCAAGAGGATCCAAAATTATAAGAATTCGGTGAAATCATCGTAAAGTATTACGAAAAATGACTTTACCGACTATTTATGACTATTTATGGCAGAAGGCAAATTCTCTGTCTTACCATAGCGTCGGAGCCGTCGAGTTCGGCGGACGTCGGAAATCTGACGTCGTAAACTTCCAATTTTTCGATCAACATCGTCGAAATAAATTACAGATACGAAAAAGACTCTCGGATCTGCTCGCCTAGAAAGTGTTAAAGGGGATAATTTTTATCAGCCCAATTATATAATAGTCAGTGATAAGATAACGACCGTCTATATTTACATAACCTTGTATAACCTGTACGTTACCTTCCTCCTTGTGTTTTTTGTAGTAATACCAACAGGAACCACGTTCGGTATTTCGTCGGACGGATTTAAAAATATTACCCCGCTATATTCCTGGTCGGTATTTGACAAAATTAGAAAATTCCCTTAATATATATCAGGGCGTACTTTGGCCGGATATTATTTAAAAAAATAATTAATACGCGAAATATATTTTATATATATATATATATATATTTTTACTTAACCGATTTTTTCGCACCAATAAATATCCTTTCGTTGGTATATATCGATGAATAAATTTTAAAATTGAAAAAATACGTGTTGTATATATATAAAAGTTGTTTTCCGGTACAGGTGCGAGAGGAATTTTGTTTTTGGTCGCCGTAAAATTATATTTTTTAATTTGCCATTTCCATGTTACGGTACTGAGCAATTGATACTTTTCGTAATCCGATTTTTTCTTTTTTTTTTATTTATATAAGAGCGTATTTATATGACAGCGTGATCGATAACGAGTTATAACCTCAATTACAACCTTCCCCCACTCCCAGTAGGCAGGTAACGGACGTCGAGGGTGACATTGGGTCCGAGGGTGACAGTGACAGTGACGGTGACGGTGACGCGACAGTACCGAGATGGGGACGACGAGGACGGGAGCTATATGCCTTGGGGCGATAATCGCCGTCTCGGTGACGTTGGCCGCCATCTCGAACATGATGGACGCCGACGAGGGACGACGTCCTTCGGCGTCCGCCGGGAGTCGCGACCGTTGGGAAGGGGACGCAATCGTCGTCGGCGATTCGCCCGGCAGACTCTTCCACTTTATACAGGTCCGTAAACCTCCTATTTCAATCAATAAGTGAGTTATTGTGTCAGTCCGTAAGACTGGTCAGTTGGAGAGGTATATACTCCTTGTACATATTTTTAAGTACGTCTTTGCCCGTATAAGATACATTCAGCTTCTCTTGCAATGTCCCAGTATTGAATTGTGGCGATATGAATCACCGATAACGGCCTTTATTCGGGGGTCATCATCGACCTCCACCAGACCGGAAGTCCTCAGGAGCGCTCCTCGTCTTTCAACGAAAAATTAACGGTTCCCCTGGGCTTTTTTTTGCCCGTATTAAAGATACATTCGTTTCTCTGCAATGTCAGTGTTGAGAACTATGGCCTTTATTCGGTCATCGTCGACCTCCTCCACCAGACCGGAGGTCCTCAGGAGCGCTCCTCGTCTTTCAACGAAAAATTAACGGTTCCCCCCTGTTTTAGCTTTTTGCCCGTATTAAGATACATCTTCAGCTTCTCTGCAATGTCCCAGTGTTGAGAACTGTGGCCTTTATTCGGTCATCGTCGACCTCCTCCACCAGACCGGAAGTCCTCAGGAGCGCTCCTCGTCTTTCAACGAAAAATTGACGGTTCCCCCCTGTTTTAGCTTTTTGCCCGTATAAGATACATCTTCGGCTTCTCTTGCAATGTCCCAGTGTTGAACTGTGGCGATATGAATCACCGATAACCGCCTTTATTAGGGGGTCATCATCGACCTCCTCCAGACCGGAGGTCCTCAGGAGCGCTCCTCGTCTTTCAACGAAAAATTAACGGTTCCCCCCTGTTTTAGCTTTTTGCCCGTATAAGATACATCTTCAGCTTCTTCTTGCAATGCCAGTATTGAATTAGTGGCGAGGTACATCGCAATAACCGCCTTTATTAGGGGGTCATCATCGACCTCCACCAGACCGGAAGTCCTCAGGAGCGCTCCTCGTCTTTCAACGAAAAATTAACGGTTCCCCCCTGTTTTAGCTTTTTGCCCGTATAAGATACATCTTCAGCTTCTCTGCAATGTCCCAGTTGAACTGTGGCTATGAATCACCGATATGCCTTTATTCATCGTCGACCTCCTCCACCAGACCGGAAGTCCTCAGGAGCGCTCCTCGTCTTTCAACGAAAAATTAACGGTTCCCCCCTGTTTTAGCTTTTTGACCGTATAAGATACATTCAGCTTCTCTTGCAATGTCCCTGTGTTGAATCACAATAACGGCCTTTATTCGGGGGGGTCATCGTCGTCGACCTCCTCCACCACAAGACCGGAGGTCCTCAGGAGCGCTCCTCGTCTTTCAATGAAAAATTAACGGTTCCCCCTGTTTTAGCTTTTTGCCCGTATTAAGATACATCTTCAGCTTCTCTGCAATGTCCCAGTGTTGAGAACTGTGGCCTTTATTCGGTCATCGTCGACCTCCTCCACCAGACCGGAAGTCCTCAGGAGCGCTCCTCGTCTTTCAACGAAAAATTAACGGTTCCCCCCTGTTTTAGCTTTTTGCCCGTATTAAGATACATTCAGCTTCTCTGCAATGTCCCAGTGTTGAGAACTATGGCCTTTATTCGGTCATCGTCGACCTCCTCCACAAGACCGGAAGTCCTCAGGAGCGCTCCTCGTCTTTCAATGAAAAATTAACGGTTCCCCCCTGTTTTAGCTTTTTGCCCGTATAAGATACATCTTCAGCTTCTCATGCAATGTCCCAGTGTTGAACTGTGGCGATATGAATCACCGATAACCGCCTTTATTAGGGGGTCATCATCGACCTCCTCCAGACCGGAAGTCCTCAGGAGCGCTCCTCTCGTCTTTTAACGAAATATTCCCCCGACCGGAATTTCAGCAGTATTGCCATAAAATGACTTTTACAGTATTTTTTTTTTCTCTCTTCTAATCTCCTATTTAATACAGATTTCGGATATACACATCAGTTCGTACCACGACCGTGAAAGGATCACCGACCTCGAAGAATTCTGCGATGTGACCGTCTCGGTGATAAAACCTTCGGTGGTGCTGGCGACAGGTAAATTGCACGTTTTACACCTCTTTATTACAAGTCAATTGACTGTAATATACTACTGTAATACAAAATACGGCGCGCAGAAAAAATAAAGGGGTTAAACTTTACTTTGGATTCATTCTTTATTAATTATATACATATATATATATATATATATATATATATATATATATATATATATATATATATATATATATTGAGATATTATCGCCACAACTCTCCCCGCCACTTTCCGAAAATAACTCTCTTGAATTTATTACAGTCCCTAATTGAAATAGCGGGTCAATACCTCTTCAGTTAAGGGCTATAATATGGCGGATGCCCCCAAAAAAACACGTTCCAAGTGACTTAGTTTACAGTCCTATGGCCACACACACGTATATCGAATTAGAAGGAAAAATACCTTATAATAATTAAACTCGAAAATCGGAATTGCTTCTTCGGAGGGCCCACTTTCAAAATTGACGAAATTACCACAAATACGACACAATTTAAGATGCTACAAATTGAAAAAATACAGAAGAAAAAAAAAAAAATTTAGAATTTTATAGCCGGGGGAAAAAAACAGGAAGATAACGTCATTATATGAATTCTCGGAAAGACTCAATCAATTATATTGTTTATTGCCGACAATTCGCGTCAATATTCAACATTTCAAATAACGTACATTTTGTCTGTTTCGGTTGGTTTCGGCCTTTCGCCATCTTCAGTCTACGGCAGCGTCTCGCCGCTACTGAAGACGGCGAGAGGCCGACAAACCGCCGAAAAACCCACCACACTAAACCGCCGAAAAACCCACCACCACTCAGGCGGTGTTTCTCTTCTATATAAAACGAAGATTTGTACATTTTCGGAAAAAGTGCATTTAGAGCCGGCTCCATTTTGAAGTGGCCCCTTTTTATTTATTTATCAAATCTAGAGATAACTTAAAGGGGTTAAACTTTATCAAAAGGGCGTTAAATTTATTATAGTCCCTAATTGAAATAGCGGAGTCAATATTAAGGGCTATATTAGTAGTTTTCCTATCGAAAATCGGAATTGGGAGGGCCCACTTTCAAAAATTGACGAAATTCGACACAATTTAAGATGCTACAAATTGAAAAAAAATACAGAATTTATTTTACTATATCTTCAAGACGCATAATCTGCTTCTTTGGTCCGTCCAAAATTTTGAAAAATTTTCATCCATCTTTATGTCTTGTATTGAAAAAAATTGAAAATTTTCACGGTTTGAAAAAAATTTTTATACGGTTTCATTTCGGACGAAAGCGTCCAACGTATTTAAACGTAAATACAGTGTCGATCAATTAAATATCCGGATTTATGTACAGATTGAGAAGAATTATCGTAATATTTTCGGCCGATATGAGCGGCCTGAAACGCTTTACTGAAATGAACGTAATGGGGTTGAAATTTGGTGAGACGGAAAAAAAATTTTTTTTTTCTTTTATTTCAAATTTCGGATCCGCCTATACGTGTTTTCGCTCCAATTGTGGATATCGTTTCGTCCCACCAATTGATATTGTTGGATATCCGCAGGAATAACTTTCAAAGGACGCGCCCGCGTCCTCTGCGGATAATGGGGTAAAAAAAAAAAAATCCACAAAATATATTTTTTTCCCCTTTTCTCCCCAGGCGATTTGACCGACGGCAAACTCGAAGACAACATCAGTTCGGCCCAAATTGTCGACGAGTGGAAGAGCTACAGGCGCGTCCTGGACAATTGCAAGCCGCTGAAGACCAACGAAACACTATGGATGGACATACGCGGCAATCACGGTACAATTTATTTTATAACGCTTTCACGTTGTTGTTGTTGTTGTTGGGTCAATTTCTACCGAACAAAAAACCGGTATCAATCTTGATTTTTAACGTCAAGAGACGAGTGGAGCGCTCCTGATGACCTCCGGTCCGGTGGTGGTGGAGGAGGTCGATGATGACCGAATAAAGGCCGTTATTGTGATTCAATAGTGGGACATTGCAGAGAAGCTGAAGATGTATCTTATACGGGCAAAAAGCTAAAACAGGGGGGGAACCGTTAATTTTTCGTTGAAAGACGAGGAGCGCTCCTGAGGACTTCCGGTCCGGTGGTGGAGGACGTCGATGAAAACCCCGAATAAAGGCCGTTATCAGTGATTCATATCGCCATAGTTCAATACCAGGATATTGCAGAGAAGCTGAAGATGTATCTTATACGGGCAAAAGCTAAAACAGAGGAACCGTTAATTTTTCGTTGAAAGACGAGGCGCTCCTGATGACCTCCGGTCCGGTGGTGGAGGAAGTCGAGCGGTGGAAACACCCCCGAACCGTTGAACAGAAATACTGGGACATTGCGACTCTTATACGGGAAAAAGCTAAAACAGAGGACCGTCCACTAAGAAGACGAGGAGCGCTCCTGGGGACGTCGAAATATGGAATAAAGGCCGTAAAGGGTATCGGGACATGTAGCGATACTGAAACCCGAGTTCAATTGGACATAAGAGAAGCTGAAGATGTTGTTCCATCGGGGAAAACAGACCGTTATTAATTTTCCGTTGAAAAGTCCTTCGCAGTGGAGGTCAGTGGAGGTAAAACAACCCCGAATAAACCAGTATCAGTTTCTAACCGGACAATCCCCACAATGACCGAAGAATCTCAACATAGAGAGAACCGTTAATTTTCATTGAAAAGACGATGTCCCGAAATTCCCTCCCATTGCAAGAGATTTTCCTTGTTTGAAAGACGATGACTTCACCCCCCTGATGACCCTGATAAAGGCCGTTATCAGTGATTCCCCCACTATCAGTCCCTCTCAACACTGTACATTGCAAGAGCGAAGATGTATCTGAAACCCGAAACCGTTAATTTTCGTTGAAAGAGACGAGGCGCTAACGGTATAGAGGGCTGAATGGAATAAAGGTTGTTATCGGTGATTCATATCGCCACAGTCCGACATTAAAGAAGCCGAAGATGTATCTTATACGGGCACCGCCGTTAATTTTTCGTTGAAAGACGAGAGCGCTCCCTTCCGGTATGTTTCTAACCGGACAATCCCACAATGACCCAACACTAGGCCGGACGATGTGAAATTCCCTCCGCCCCATTCCACCCCCTCATCCCAATCCGGGTCCACTCGGGGTTGAGTCCCTCTCAACAGTATACAAAAAGCGATACTGAAACCCGACATTGGACATAACGGTATAGAGGGCTAATGGGGGTTGTTCCATCGGGGAGACATCACATTAAAGTCCTTCGCACAGAGGGCACCCTTAATGCTCCACCGAGTATGTTTCTAACCGGACAATCCACAATGACCTTTCAACATAGCCCGGACGATGTCCCGAAATTCCACTCCCGCCCCCATTCCACCCCCACCCCCTCATCCCAATCCCCCCACTCGGGCGGGGTTCAGTCCCTCTCAACAGTATACAAAGCGATACTGAAACCCGACATTGGACATAACGGTATAGAGGGCTTAATGGGGGTTGTTCCATCGGGGAGACATCCTACATTAAAAGTCCTTCGCACTATCCTTAATGCTCCCACCGGGGGTATGTTTCTAACCGGACAATCCACAATGATATCCCAACATACCCCCCGCTCCTTTCTCCTCATCCCAATCCCCTAATCCTTTTCAATCCCTCTCCTCTCCACTCCATTATCGTCTTGTACGGCCTCAGAGATCTTCTCAGCCCGTTTAATTGTTTCATCCCCCCAACCCCCCGTTTCCAGACAATTTCGACGTTCCCGGCGCCGACTCCCAACTCAACTACTACAACAGATATTCGGCTAGCCGACAGTCGAAATCCAGTCTCCGTTTGATCGACGCTAGGAATTACGCCGGCCGCCGTAGCGAAAGGGAGATTTACGCCCTGATCGGCGTCGACGCTTGTACCGGTCAGGGGCTGAAGAGACCGTTCAATTTCGTCGGCGTCATCGACGGAACTGAAGCCGACCGTCTGGACGAGATGGCCCGTCAGGCCGCCGCCAAAGCCGACTACGCCCTCTGGTACGGACACTATCCGACGTCGTGCATTCTGGCCAAAGGGTCCAAGGTATGTTTCTCTCTAAGACATTAAAAATTATATATATATATATATATAAATCCCGGGGGTGGCGGGGGGTCGTCAAATTTTGAAAGCCCCCAAACAACTCCGTTTATACTTGAATACGTTGGAGGCGTTCCGTCCTGAAATGTCACAACCCTACGAGACATTAGACGAATATTATAAATATGAAATATTACGATAATTGGAAGTTTCGTGATAAATGTGTTTCTGTCTCCTCTCTCTGGTTTGGTCTTTGGCTGGACCGGGGGAGTTTGGCGGCCGCTCGCCACGTCTTCAGTAGCGCCCCATTGTCACCAGTCGTCACTGTCGCGGCACTTTGGATGTGCGATTTTTTGGGGTTGGGGGGCAAGAGTCAGGGGGCATCAGTGACTACTGGACACGGGCGCTACTGAAGACGTGGCGGCAAACCGGTGTGCCGGCAAAGACCAAAACGGAGTACAGAAACACACGGAAACCCCCCCCCCCAGTACAGTATTTACTTCGATATTAGGGTGGCCAAAATAATCGACATTTTGACTTTGACCAAATCATATATATATATATATATATATATATATATATATATATACACTCCGTTTTTTGTTTTTTTTTTGTACAGGTGAGGCAGGTGATAGCCCAGGGCGATAAGTTTGGCCTACCTAAGCGGCCACCTGCACAGAATTGTACCGGATATGTACACGATACATAAACAGGGATATCTGGAATTGGAGCTGGCCGATTGGAAAAGCACAGATAGTAATTTTAAATTTTTTTTTTTTTTTGGGGGTTCAACCATGAATTAGAACAATTAGAACAATTTTACTGAATCAATACCGAATCTCTGGTTCATGGGGGGGTTCAACCATCAATTAGAACAATTTTACTGAATCAACACCGTATCTGTAGTTCGACTTATTTTTTTATTTTTTTTTTTGGGGGGTTCAACCTTGAATTAGAACAATTTTACTGAATCAATACCGTATCTGTAGTTCGACTTATTTTTTTTTTGGGGTTTCAACCATCAATTAGAACAATTTTACTGAATCAACACCGAATCTGTAGTTCGACTTATTTTTTTTATTTTTTTTTTTTTTTGGGGGGGGTCAACCTTTAAATTAGAACAATTTTACTGAATCAATACCGGATCTGTAGTTCGACTTATTTTTTTTGGGGGTGGGTTCAACTATCAATTAGAACAATTTTACTGAATCAATACCGAATCTCTGGGTTTTTTTTTTAATCAATTCCAAATATCAATAACTATTTCAATATTGGACCCACCGATAGATATAATTCGCCTTCAAATTGCGATAATATATTAGGGTTTGGGCAAAAAGTAATTCCGCCGGCTGGAATCCGTCATTCGCTTAAGGGATGGAATTTAAGTTCGGATTTGAAAACTGTTCCGTGGAAAATTATTAAGTTTTCTTGTGTTTCCGTCCGTGAGACACCGGTTTTTCGGCCGTCCGCCACGTCTTCAGTAGGCCGCCTTCGGACCGCATGGAAAAAACACTGCAGTGATGAGGATGGCGGAAAAACATCCGACGGCGACTGACGCGCGGCGCTACTGAAGATGGCGGGCGGCCGAAAAACCGGTCTCTGGCGAAAGACCGATAGAAGCGAGATGAGACCGAAAAACCACAAAACTGCGGTATACGCAGTTTCCGTTCAATGAAAAATTCCGATAAATAAATTTACTCGGTAGATTTACTGCGTCTCCTGTCGCCGGTTTCGGCCTTCTGCTAGACCGGTTTTTCGGCCGTCCGCCATCTTCAGTAGCGCCAGTCACCATTGGACGTTGGTCATCCCCACTGCACTGTTTGGCCGGCCGTGTTTTCGCCGCCGATGGACGGCCTACCGAAGACGGCGAGCGGCCTAGCAAAACTTTCTTTTTACTGGCCGCTCGCCGTCTTCAGTAGGGCCGCCTCCGGACGGCGCAGAAAGAACACCGCCGGCGGTGGAGACGGTGCAGTGGGGATGGCGGAAAAACATCTCGGCAGTGGTTGGCGCGCGGCGCTACTGAAGATGGCGGACGGCCGAAAACCGGTCTCTATTTTTCCGGCCGCTCGCCATCTTCAGCGCGCTGCGCTCTTCCTGACGTTTGTATGTTGCCGTCTGAAACTAGCCAATCTTCAGTTCCTGCTACTGCGGTCAGTGATTGGCGCGCGGCGCTACTGCCGGATGGCGGCCGGCCGAAAAAAAACCCCGAGTCTCGGCGAACGCCGAGAAGATGGCCGGCGAGTATTCCAACCATTACCGCCCAAATAATATTTCTTCCCCTCCGAACGGCCGAGACCGGCATATTCCTCTTCTTCCTCTTCCAAACTTCTTCCTCTTCCTCTTCCTCTTCTTCTTCCTCTTCCTCTTCCTCTTCTTCTTCCTCTTCTTCTTCTTCTTCCTCTTACTCTTCCTCTTCCTCTTCTCTTCCTCTTCCTCTTCCTCTTCTACTTCCTCTTCCTCTTCCTCTTCCTCTTCCTCTTCCTCTTCCTCTTCCTCTTCCTCTTCCTCTTCTCTTCCTCTTCCTCTTCTTCTTCCTCTTCCTCTTCCTCTTCCTCTTCCTCTTCTCTTCTTCTTCCTCTTCCTCTTCTTCTTCCTCTTCTTCTTCCTCTTCCTCTTCCTCTTCCTCCACTTCTTCTTGTCGCCCGCAGCTACCGCGTTGGCGCCATCGACCACGGCCTCCTGTCTTTCGCCGACGTCACCCACAGGGATTGGCCGGTCGTTCTGATCACCAACCCGAAGAACGCCCTGTTCGCGGCGCCGTCGCGCGAGCCCCTCCACAGGATGGCCACTTCGACGCACATAAGGTCCGTGTCTTCACGCACTCCTCCTCCTCCTCCTCGTTGCAGAGCCGGTTCGGTCGTTGGCTGAAGACCGTTTTTTTGCGATTTTTGCAGGATACTCGTCTTCTCGCCGGAGACGATATTGGGCGTCGACGCGCGCATCGACGACGGCGGCGCCTGGACGCCGTGCCGTAGGGCGACGACGAAGAACGGTCAACTGCCTCCTGTACCGCTGTACGTCGTCGACTGGGACCCGAAACTGTACGCCCACGGCCTCCACTACGTCCGCGTAAGTGAACCTCTCCTCTCTAACCGTGGTTTGGCCTTTCGCTGGACCGGTTTTTCGGCCGCTCGCCATCTTCAGTAGCGCTCTGTGTGTGAAACGTCTGCGAAAACGAAATTTTCCAGGCCCGAATTGTGACCGGAGACGGTAAAGAGAGAATTTTTGAACAGCCGTTCTCTTTGGACGGAACCACTTTGGGCTTCAAGGTGTTGCCGAGGCTGGCGCTCATGACCAACCTGACGACAGTGGTAAGTCCCCTATTTATTATTGCAATTTAAATTTATTTTCCATAAAAATGGTATTGCACCAGAGAACCACCTAGTGTCCACTAGGTCCACTCCTCCTCCTGTGGGTATACAAATAGGGACGAGTAGCGCTCCTGATGACCTCCGCTCCTGATTGGAGGAGGTCGAGCGGTGGACCGGTCTTAAGAGGCCGTCCACTAAGAACGGAATTGACCCTGAGCGATAAACTGTAGCGATACTGAAACCCGACATTGGACATGACGGTATAGAGGGCTTAATGGGGTTGTTCCATCGGGGAGACATCCGACATTAAAAGTCCTTCGCACCATCCTTAATGCTCCCCCACCGGGGGTATGTTTCTAACCGGACATAATCCACAATGACCTCTCAACATAGCCCGGACAAAGTCCCGAAATTCCACTCCCGCCCCCATTCCACCCCCACCCCCTCATCACAATCCCCCACTCGGGCGGGGTTCAGTCCCTCTCAACAGTATACAAAGCGATACTGAAACCCGACATTTGACATAACGGTATAGAGGGCTGTGGGGGTTGTTCCATCGGGAGACATTGAAAGTCCTTCGCACCACCCTTAATGCTCCCCCACCGGGGGTATGTTTCTAACCGGACAATCCCCACAATGACCTCTCAACATAGCCCGGACAAAGTCCCGAAATTCCACTCCCGCCCCTTTCCACCCCCACCCCCTCATCCCAATCCCCCACTCGGGGTTCAGTCCCTCTCAACAATATACAAAGCGATACTGAAACCCGACATTGGACATAACGGTATAGAGGGCTAATGGGGTTGTTCCATCGGGGAGACATCCGACATTAAAAGTCCTTCGCACCACCCTTAATGCTCCCCCCGGGGGTATGTTTCTAACCGGACATAATCCACAATGACCTCTCAACATAGCCCGGACAAAGTCCCGAAATTCCACTCCCGCCTTTCACCCCACCCCTCATCCCAATCTCCCCCATTCCAACATTTATTTTCAGCCCAACAGTTGCATTTATAATATATAAATAAATATATATATATATATATATATATATATATATATATAGCGATATTGGACTAATTCTGTTTATATTTTTCGCGCCAATAGTTCCAGGTGCTGTTCGGCGTCGCGATATTGGGCTGCACCGTACCGCTGTGCATACTGCGCTACGTCAACACGCGAATACGACGTCAGTACCTCGAAAATAAATTGTTAACAATAATAATAATAATAATAGTATCGGGCCGACAACTGAGCAATTGCGGAATTCACCGACACAATATATATATATATATATATATATATATATATATATATATATTGTATATATAAGGCCGTTATCGGTGATTCGGATCGCCACAGTTCTCAACACTGGGACATTGCAAGAGAAGCCGAAGATGTATCTTATACGGGCAAAAAGCTAAAACAGGGCGAACCGTTAATTTTTTCATTGAAAGACGAGGAGCGCTCCTGATGACTTCCGGTCTGGTGGAGGTCGATAATGACCCCGAATAAAGGCCGTTATTGTGATTCAACACTGGGACATTGCAAGAGAAGCCGAAGATGTATCTTATACGGGCAAAAAGCTAAAACAGGGGGGAACCGTTAATTTTTCATTGAAAGACGAGGAGCGCTCCTGAGGACTTCCGGTCTGGTGGAGGTCGATGACCCCCGAATAAAGGCCGTTATTGTGATTCATATCGCCACAGTTCTCAACACTGGGACATTGCAAGAGAAGCCGAAGATGTATCTTATACGGGCAAAAAGCTAAAACAGGGCGAACCGTTAATTTTTTCATTGAAAGACGAGGAGCGCTCCTGAGGACTTCCGGTCTGGTGGAGGAGGTCGACGACGATGACCCCCGAATAAAGGCCGTTATTGTGATTCAACACTGGGACATTGCAAGAGAAGCCGAAGATGTATCTTATACGGGCAAAAAGCTAAAACAGGGGGAACCGTTAATTTTTCATTGAAAGACGAAGGGAGCGCTCCAAGGACCTGAGGAGGTCGACGATGACCCCGAATAAAGGCCGTTATCGGTGATTCATATCGCCATGAAGATGTATCTTATACGGGCAAAAAGCTGGTGAACCGTTAATTTTTCATTAAAAGACGAGGAGCGCTCCTGAAGACTTCCGGTCTGGTGGAGGAGGTCGACGACGATGGCCACCCCCGAATAAAGGCCGTTATCGGTGATTCGTATCGCCACAGTTCTCACAACACTGGGACATTGCAAGAGAAGCATTCAAAACCATCTACGGGGCTTATCCGTCCAAGGACGTACTTAAAAATATGTACAACACCAAATTGTGTCGTTGAATTCCGCAATTACTGTTAGTCGTCGGACCGAAACAGGCGGGGGTGGGGGTTTCTTTGTTATGTGATCAAGGTTAGTCGGCACATTATAACTTTAATTCTATTTATTTATTATATATTTTTTTTTTCTTTTCCTGTTTTTCGTATCAAGTGAAAAAGCTCGGCGCGCCCGTAATCAAGCCCAACTGGGCTTTGTCCTGGTTGAAGAGCCTGTGCGCCGTCGCAAGTTTCGACCGGTTCTTCTATCCGCTGACCGTCTATCCACTGTACCTGGCCGTAGGTGAGTACCTGCCACAGTAGTATACCTGTATATACTGTAATTATTGATATACCTGTTTTGTGGTCTCCGAGGGTTGGAATACTGCTGTAGGGGTTCGTGATGTTTCTGTCTCCTCTCTTTGCCCAGGGGTTTGGTCTTTTGCTAGACCGGGGATTTTGTCGGCCGCTCGCCACGTCTTCAGTAGCGCTCTGTGTGTCAGTAGTCACTGTCACGGCACTTTGCCCACTGTCACTTTCACATGCTGCAGTGAGGATGCTTCCCCAATAAAAACACAACCAAAGTGCCGCAACAGTGACTACTGACACACACAGAGCGCTACTGAAGACGTGGCGAACGGCCGACAAACACCCCGGTCTAGCAAAAGACCAAACCCCGGCAGGAGAGAGGAGACAGAAACAGATACTGTACCGAGGTTCGTGATGTTTCTGTCTCCGCTGCTGGTTTGGTCTTTTTGCTAGACCGGTTTGTCGGCCGCTTCGCCACACTCTTCAGTAGCGCCTGTGTCACTGTCACCGTGGCACTTTGGATGTGTTTTTGGGGGCATCCTCACTGCCCCCTAACTGTGTCACTTTCACACTGTACTGTAGTGTCACTGTAGTGACTACTGACACAGTGACTACTGAAGATGTGGCGAGCGGCCGACAAAACCCCGGTCTAGCAAAAGACCAAACCCCGGCAGCGAGAGAGGGAGACAGAAACATCACGAACCCCTACATAAATTCCTATATTTGTCCCGCTAATCCCTGTTTTTGACCTACAACCCTAACAAACACTTGGGCCGATTGACAACGCTACTGAAGATGGCGAGCGGCTGCTGACCCCCGGTCTAGCAAAAGACCAAACCAGAAACATCACGACCCCTACATATTCCCATATTTGTCCTCGCTAGTTTTTGACCTACAACCCTAACAAACACTTGATTGAATCGAGCAGCCACAAACCGGTCTAGCAAAGACCAAACCGGCAGCGAGAGAGAGGAGACAGAAACATCGAACCCCTACATAAATTCCCATATTTGTCCCGCTACCCTACAACCCAACAAACACTTGGGCCGATTGACAGCGCTTGTCTAAAACTCCCGGCGGCGAGAGAGGAGAGAAAACATCACGAACTCCTACATAAATTCCCATATTTGTCCTCCCAACCCTAACAAACACTTGTACTGAAGATGGCGAGGCCTTTCCCGGTCTAGTAAAAGACCAAACTCCGACAGCGAGAGAGAGGAGACAGAAACATAAAAAGTGTTCCACCCGTTTATAAACCCCAACAAACACTTGGGCCGATTGACAGCGCTTAAGGATAGAGCCGACAACTAAAGACCAACCCCCAGCGAGAGAGAGGAGACAGAAACATTTAAATTCTTTCGTTCCTGAAGATGGCGAGCGGCCGAAACCCCCGGTCTAGCTAAAGACCAAACCCCCGGCAGCGAGAGAGGAGACAGAAACATCACGAACCCCTACATTTTTTGACCTACAACCTAACAAACACTTAGCCGATTGACAACACTACTGAAGATTATGAGCGACAAAACCGGTTTCCACCCGTTTTGAAGGATACATATCTAGCAAAAGACCAACCCCGGCAGCGAGAGAGAGGAGACAGAAACATCCGAACCCCTACATAAATTCCCATATTTGTCCGTTTTTGACCCAACCTTAACAAACACTCCTGATACATAAATTCATATTTGGCTACGAGGCCGACAAAACCCGGTCTAGCAAAAGACCAAACTCGCGAGAGAGAGGAGACAGTGTCCCGCTAATCCCCCCTGCCCCCCGCCTTACCTACAACCCTACAAACACTTGGGCCGATTGACACTACTGAAGATGGCGAGCGGCCGACAAAACCCCGGTCTAGTATACAAGAAAGACCTGCCGAGAGAGAGGAGATGATACATCACGAACGGTGTTTCCACGTCGAAACTATTTCCCCATTCGAATATAAAAGTGTGTTGTATTTTTTTCTTTTTCGTCTGGGGCACTTTCATCAATTCAACATATCTGCCCGGTTCGTCCACGTACGCGTACGGCTTCGTCGAGTAACTATCATATATATATATATATATTCAGTTATTGTACGAATTATTATTTGTCGTACGTATTGTCGACCGAGTATAATCGGCCCGAGACCTTAGATCGGCGCCTGAAGAAGGGGCCGCGCTACGGCGTCGGCGAAACGTTGCACGAAACCTCGTACCGGAGCGTGAACTTTAATTTTTTAAATTTTTGTTTTCATAATTCCGAAGTAAATATATATATATATATGAAGATGGTCTAAAAGTGTAGCTGTTTCTAAAGGGATATATATATATATATATATACGCCGAATCAACCGAAGATGTCCGTCTACTGAAGAGTGGCGAGAGGCCGAAAAAGGTCTAGTCTATTTTCAATTTCCAGCTTTTCACAGAACGTTCTGCTAACCGACGACGAATTAACTCATCCATTTCGAAGATATATATATATATAAAAAAATATATAGCCGAATATATCTAAGATATATATATATATATATATATACATGTACCGATCTGAGATGGTCTGAGGCTGAAAAAAAAAAATTTTTTTATAATTTTTGACACCTTCCTGTAAGTGTGGCCTGTCTTGCAAGAACTGCAACACGACGTCGATATTTTTGACTTTTCGACTCTCCATTTCGGAGGATTTTTATATATATATATATATATAAAATTTATTAGCCGAATATCAACCGAAGCTTCGTCCGTCCGTATATAGTGAAAAAAAAAAATTTTTCAATTTCACTCATGACTCGACCTAATAATTCAATTTTTTTTAAGGACTGCAACAGGACGACGTCGAATATTTTTGACTTTTTCGACTCTCCATTTCGGAGGGTTTTTATAAAAAAAAAAAAAATTTATTAGCCGAATATCAACCGAAGCTTCGTCCGTCCGTATATATAGTAATAATTCAATTTTATTACCGACCGATTGACGCTATTATCGTGTTGATCGGTAGGTCGTCGTCCGACGGATTATAACGACCGTTCTTTCGACAATTTTTTTGTGAATTTTGTCAACGTTTCGACGAATTCGTCTTTTTCAGCTGTTCCTGTTTCAAACTCCTTTGGTGCTGGCGCTCTCCTGTAAACTTCATTCGAGGTAAAAGAAAAAAAAAAAATTTCTCTTTTTGTATTACAAATAATTATATGAAGGGCTGGCGAAAATATATATATATATATATATATATATATATATATATATATATATATACAGAGGTGGTCCAAAAATATGTATCCACTCTTCGACAGTCCATAACTTGGAAACTGATTGACGGAGCTGGGTCTAATTTTTGGTGAAAGTGTAGCTTAAAGTCCAACTTAAAGATATATCATAGCTGTATATTCATCCCTGGGGAATTTCTCCCGCAGAGTGTTCACTTTCCCGAAGGGTTGCAGCGAGGAGGAGGAGGTCGGTTAATGATCGGCCTGAACACTGTGGCCCACTTTAAGTGCACGAGAACTTTGAATCCCCCGGGGTTGTGATTATTAACCGCCTACTGACCCCAATTACAATTACTGGAATTGTCCGATCCCGAATTATATATATATATATATAGGTGGTCCAAAAAATGTATCCACTCTTCAACAGTCCATAACTTGAAACTGATTGACGGAGCTGGGTCTAATTTTTGGTCAAAGTGTAGCTTAAAGTCCAACTTAAAGATATCTATCACTGGCTGTAGGTTGTTCGAAATTGTCCACAATTATTAACATCCACAGACGGACAGACAGACAGAGAAACGATGTGCCGGCCAACTGGAGGACCAACTCTACAGACTGCAACAACGTCTTCAGTCGTGAATATTTGCACGTCAATATGCAGGATGGATTGTCGAAATTTTGTAGATAAACCTTTTGTCCTTTAGTATTCCTCCAGCCCCCCCCCCGACAGGTAAAAGTCCACAGAGGGGGAGTTAAGTCCGGGTCACCTCTACCGGCCCTTTATCCATCTTCCCGGTTGGATTTTCCATCGGGATAAGCCCCCATAATACAACGCTTTGTATGGGGGGGGGGCGATTGCCCCGACTACTAAAACTACAAAACTACCAAAAAATAAGACACAATTCCGTCAATCAGTTTCAAGTTATGGACTGTCGAAGGGTGGATACATTTTTTGGACCACTCTGTATATATATATATATATATATATATATATATATATATATGTGTGTATTTTTTTGTCTGTTTAGGATGTATGACGGAGGTGTGGCGGCGGGCCTCTGCGGCGACCTCCTGATGGCGGTCTCGGTGTTGGTGCAGGTGGGGGCGGCCGTCCTCTTCTGGCTGGCCTACGGCGCTATGGCCACCTGGTAGGCTCCCCTCAGGCTGGCCCCGCTGGCCATAATAGTGGCCCTGTGGCGGCTGGCCAACACTCTCCCAGCGCCCAACATCTGTCTCTCTCTCTCTCTCTCTCATCTCTCTCTCCATCCTCTCCACTCTCCCTCTCTCTCTCTCTCTCCTCTCCTCTCTCTTTCTCTCGCTCGTCATCTTCAGTAGCGCTTGCGCCAGTCACTTTTGGATGTCTCCCTCACTGCACTGTGTCACTTGTACTGTGGCTGTGTTTGTCCTGTGTATATATATATATATATATATATATATATATATATATATATATATATATATGTGTCTGAAGATGGTCTACTGAAGATGGCGAGAGGCCGAAAAAACCGAGGTTCTTGGCGAAAGACCACAGCTTTCGCAGAAAGTTCTGCTAACCGTCAACCGTCAAAAACGAAGGCTATATATATATATATATATATATATATATATATATATATATATATATATATATATATATATATGTACACATGTGTCTGAAGATGGTCTACTGAAGTTGGTGAGAGGCCGAAAAAACCGAGGTCTGGCAAAAGGCCAGCTTTCGCAGAACATTCTGCTGTATATATATATATATATATATATATATATATATATATATAAATAATAATAATAATAATAATAATCGGTTTTAGGCAAGCTCTGATCGGTTGGCCCAGATCTGGTGAATTGAGAAACGAATAATGACGATGATGAATCTTCATCTTCATCTTCATCTTCTTCTTCTTCTTACAACGTAGTGACAAGACAACATGCGAAGAGTTTCACTGAAGAGGAGTATATCAAAATATTATATATATTATATATAAAAAAATAGTACTTTTCCCATTGACAGGATACACTTATATGTCTTTAGGTGTTGAAAATAAAATTGCCCGATAAAGTTTTATTTTTTATTTATGTTGTCAAATTTTTGTTGGCTTCGATATTCGGTTTTTTTTCGGGCGACCATATAATACTAGTAGAATATTATATTTATAATAATCGTATATATATATATATATATATATATATATATTTATAAATGATTTTGGATTTATATTTATCCAGAGATTGTCTCCGGCCACCGAGTTTGGGGAAAAAATATATATATATAAAAATCCGTCTCTGAAATAAGTTCACTTATATTGTATGTTGTGTACAATGTCGTTTGCGGGGCTTGTTGGGGAAAAAAAAAAAACATTTGTTGTTGTTGTTGTACGAATATTGTGATATGTTGTTTCCTATTGTCAAAACTACCTCACTCTAGCGGCCACCGCCACAACTTCCATGAAAAACGGTTACAGTTTTTCACCGTCAGATGGCGCGTAAATCTCAATCCTATGCGATGACGTCGGTATACAACCAATTGATAGTGGATATCAATTTTTTCTTTTCTCATTCGGGGTTTATGATTGATGATTTTTTTTTCTTTTTTCCTTTTTTTTTTTTCCTTGTATTGTAATTTGACGTGTACTATATATGTTTTTATGACAGTTGCCGCCCCACCCCCACCCTATGTCAGTTACAATTGAAATTGAATAAAAGCTCAACCTTTCAACCACCAGAAGTTTACCCGGTTCTGTCCCGATAATATGTTGTATCTATAAAAGATAATAATAATAATAATAGTGATAATGAATTGAATAAAATGTTCGAAAGTCTCTTTTTTTCCTTCTTGACGTTCTTGAAGTTCTAGCCAGAATTTAGCGTTAAAATGGAGTTTTTAGACACAGAAATGCAATTTTCCGGCCCAAAAATGCGGTTTTAGGCCACAAAGGCGGTTTTTAGGCCCAAAAATGTGGTCTTTAGGCCCAAATATTTTGGGGTTTTTAGGCGAAAAATCTACCCAAAAAGCGGATTTTAGACCCAAAAAAGGGGTTTATATGCCCAAAAATGAGGGTTTAATACGCCAAATTGGCCCAACAATGGGATTTTTAGGCGAAAAATCGGCCCAAAAAAGCGGATTTTAGACCCAAAAAGGGGTTTTTATGCTCAAAAATGAGGGATTAGGCCCAAATCGGCCCAAAATGGTTTTAAGGCGCCAAATTGGCCCAAAATGGGTTTTTAGGCGAAAAAATCGGCCCAAAATGAGATTTTAGGCGTAAAATCGGTCCAAAAATGTGGGGTTAGGTACAAAATCAGCCCGAAAATATGGTTTAAGGCGCCAAATTAGCCCAAAAATGGGGTTTTTAGGCGAAAAATCGGCCCAAAAAAGCGGATTTTAGACCCACAAAAGGGGTTTTTATGCCCGAAAATGGGAATTTAATGCGCAAAATCGGCCCAAAAATGTGGTTTTAAGGCAAAAAATGGTGTAAAATCGGCCTACAAATGCGACTTATAGGCCCAAAAATGATGTTTTTAGGCGCAAAATCGACCCAAAAATGAGGTTTTTAGGGACAAAATCGGCCCAGAAATGTGGTCTAAAGACACAAAAATGAGGTTTTTAGGTCCAAAATTGAGGTTTTTAGACACAATAATGAGGTTCTTAGGGGTGAAATCGGCCCAAAATTGACGTTTTAAGGCAAAAAATCAGCAAGTGTAACTCACTTTTGTACACTTGTGGTGTGAATTTGGGCAAAATCGGGGCACTTTTTTTAAAAAATTAAAAATTTTCGATTTTTCAGCTCCTTTTAGGGGCAAGTGTAACTCACTGTGTACACTTATGGTGTAATTTGTGCAAAATCGGGGCACTTTTTTAAAAAATTAAAAATTTTCGATTTTTCAGCTCTCCTTTTAGGGGCAAGTGTAACTCACTTTTGTACACTTGTGGTGTGAATTTGGGCAAAATCGGGGCACTTTTTTTAAAAATTAAAAATTTTCGATTTTTCAGCTCTCCTTTTAGGGGCAAGTGTAACTCACTTTTGTACACTTGTGGTGTGAATTTGGGCAAAATCGGGCACTTTTTTTAAAAAATTAAAAATTTTCGATTTTTCAGCTCTCCTTTTAGGGGCAAGTGTAACTCACTTTTGTACACTTGTGGTGTGAATTTGGGCAAAATCGGGGGACTTTTTTTAAAAAATTAAAAATTTTCGATTTTTCAGCTCTCCTTTTAGGGGCAAGTGTAACTCACTTTTGTACACTTGTGGTGTGAATTTGGGCAAAATCGGGCGACTTTTTTAAAAAATTAAAAATTTCGATTTTTCAGCTCTCCTTTTAGGGGCAAGTGTAACTCACTTTTGTACACTTGTGGTGGGAATTTGGGCAAAATCGGGCGACTTTTTTAAAAATTAAAATTTTCGATTTTTCAGCTCTCCTTTAGGGGCAAGTGTAACTCACTTTTGTACACTTGTGTGAATTTGGGCAAAATCAGGACTTTTTTAAAAAATTAAAATTTCGATTTTTCAGCTCTCCTTTTAGGGGCAATTGTAACTCACTTTTGTACACTTGTGGTGTGAATTTGGGCAAAATCGGGCGACTTTTTTAAAAAATTAAAAATTTTCGATTTTTCAGCTCTCCTTTTAGGGGCAAGTGTAACTCACTTTGTACACTTGTAGTGAATTTGTGCAAAATCAGGACTTTTTTTAAAAATTAAAAAATTCGATTTTCAGCTCTCCTTTTAGGGGCAAGTGTAACTCACTTTGTACACTTGTGGTGTGAATTGGGCAAAAATCAGGCTTTTTAAAAAAAATTAAAAATTTTCGATTTTTCAGCTCCTTTTTGGCAAGTGTAACTCACTTTTGTACACTTGTGTGAATTTGGGCAAAATCAAGGATTTTTAAAAAATTAAAAATTTTCGATTTTTCAGCTCTCCTTTTAGGGGCAAGTGTAACTCACTTTTGTACACTTGTGTGAATTTGGGCAAAATCAAGGGCATTTTTAAAAAATTAAAATTTTCGATTTTTCAGCTCTCCTTTTAGGGGCAAGTGTAACTCACTTTTGTACACTTGTGGTGTGAATTTGGGCAAAATCGGGGGACTTTTTTAAAAAAATTAAAAATTTTCGATTTTTCAGCTCTCCTTTTAGGGGCAAGTGTAACTCACTTTTGTACACTTGTGGTGTGAATTTGGGCAAAATCGGGGACTTTTTTTAAAAAATTAAAAATTTTCGATTTTTCAGCTCTCCTTTTAGGGGCAAGTGTAACTCACTTTTGTACACTTGTGGTGTGAATTTGAGGGTAAAATCGGGGCGACTTTTTAAAAAATTAAAATTTTCGATTTTTCAGCTCTCCTTTTGGGGCAAGTACAACTCACTTTGTACACTTGTGGTGTGAATTTGGGCAAAATCGGGCACTTTTTTTTAAAATTAAAAATTTTCGATTTTTCAGCTCTCCTTTTGGGGCAAGTGTAACTCACTTTTGTACACTTGTGGTGGAATTGGGCAAAATCAAGGACTTTTTTAAAAAATTAAAATTTTCGATTTTTCAGCTCTCCTTTTAGGGGCAAGTGTAACTCACTTTTGTACACTTGTGGTGAATTTGGGCAAAATCAGGACTTTTTTTAAAAAATTAAAAATTTCGATTTTTCAGCTCTTTTAGGGGCAAGTGTAACTCACTTTTGTACACTTGTGGTGAATTTGGGCAAAATCAAGGATTTTTTAAAAATTAAAAATTTTCGATTTTTCAGCTCTCCTTTAGGGGCAAGTGTAACTCACTTTTGTACACTTGTGGTGAATTTGGGCAAAATCAAGGATTTTTTAAAAATTAAAAATTTTCGATTTTTCAGCTCTCCTTTAGGGGCAAGTGTAACTCACTTTTGTACACTTGTGGTGAATTTGGGCAAAATCAAGGATTTTTTTAAAAATTAAAAATTTTCGATTTTTCAGCTCTCCTTTAGGGGCAAGTGTAACTCACTTTGTACACTTGTGGTGTGAATTTGGGCAAAATCAGGACTTTTTTAAAAAATTAAAATTTTCGATTTTTCAGCTCTCCTTTTAGGGGCAAGTGTAACTCACTTTGTACACTTGTGGGTGAATTTGGGCAAAATCAAGACTTTTTAAAAAATTAAAATTTTGATTTTTCAGCTCCTTTTAGGGGGCGATTGCAACTCACTTTTTTGTACACTTGTGGTGTGAATTTGGGCAAAATCGGGCGACTTTTTTTAAAAAATTAAAAATTTTCGATTTTTCAGCTCTCCTTTTAGGGGCAAGTGTAACTCACTTTTGTACACTTGTGGTGTGAATTTGGGCAAAATCGGGCGACTTTTTTTAAAAAATTAAAAATTTTCGATTTTTCAGCTCTCCTTTTAGGGGCAAGTGTAACTCACTTTTGTACACTTGTGGTGTGAATTTGGGCAAAATCGGGCGACTTTTTTTAAAAAATTAAAAATTTTCGATTTTTCAGCTCTCCTTTTAGGGGCAAGTGTAACTCACTTTTGTACACTTGTGGTGTGAATTTGGGCAAAATCGGGCGACTTTTTTTTAAAAATTAAAAATTTTCGATTTTTCAGCTCTCCTTTTAGGGGCAAGTGTACCTCACTTTTGTACACTTGTGGTGTGAATTTGGGCAAAATCGGGCGACTTTTTTTTAAAAATTAAAAATTTTCGATTTTTCAGCTCTCCTTTTAGGGGCAAGTGTAACTCACTTTTGTACACTTGTGGTGTGAATTTGGGCAAAATCGAGGACTTTTTTAAAAAATTAAAATTTTCGATTTTTCAGCTCTCTTTTAGGGGCAAGTGTAACTCACTTTTGTACACTGTGTGAATTTAAAAATCAAGGACTTTTTTTAAAAATTAAAATTTTCGATTTTTCAGCTCTCCTTTAGGGGCAAGTGTAACTCACTTTTGTACACTTGTGGTGTGAATTTGGGCAAAATCAAGGACTTTTTTTAAAAAATTAAAAATTTTCGATTTTTCAGCTCTCCTTTTAGGGGCAAGTGTAACTCACTTTTGTACACTTGTGGTGTGAATTTGGGCAAAATCGGGGCACTTTTTAAAAAATTAAAAATTTCGATTTTTCGCTCTCATTTAGGGGCAAGTGTAACTCACTTTTGTACACTTGTGGTGTGAATTTGGGCAAAATCAGGACTTTTTTAAAAAATTAAAAATTTCGATTTTTCAGCTCTCCTTTTAGGGCAAGTGTAACTCACTTTTGTACACTTGTGGGTGAATTTGGGCAAAATCAAGGACTTTTTTAAAAATTTAAAATTTTCGATTTTTCAGCTCTCCTTTTAGGGGCAAGTGTAACTCACTTTGTACACTTGTGGTGTGAATTTAAAATCGGGCGACTTTTTTAAAAAATTAAAATTTTCGATTTTTCAGCTCTCCTTTAGGGGCAAGTGTAATCACTTTTGTACACTTGTGGTGTGAATTTGGGCAAAATCAAGACTTTTTAAAAATTAAAAATTTTCGATTTTTCAGCTCTCCTTTTAGGGGCAAGTGTAACTCACTTTTGTACACTTGTGGGTGAATTTGGGCAAAATCGGGGACTTTTTTAAAAAATTAAAAATTTTCGATTTTTCAGCTCTCCTTTAGGGGCAAGTGTAACTCACTTTTGTACACTTGTGGTGTGAATTTAAAATCGGGCACTTTTAAAAATTAAAAATTTTCGATTTTTCAGCTCTCCTTTAGGGGCAAGTGTAACTCACTTTTGTACACTTGTGGTGTGAATTTGGGCAAAATCAAGACTTTTTTTTAAAAATTAAAATTTTCGATTTTTCAGCTCTCCTTTAGGGGCAAGTGTAACTCACTTTTGTACACTTGTGGTGAATTTGGGCAAAATCAAGGACTTTTTTTAAAAATTAAAAATTTTCGATTTTTCAGCTCCTTTAGGGGCAAGTGTAACTCACTTTGTACACTTGTGGTGAATTTGGGCAAAATCAAGTTTTTTTAAAAAATTAAAATTTTCGATTTTTCAGCTCCTTTTAGGGGCAAGTGTAACTCACGTACACTTGTGGTGTGAATTTGGGCAAAATCAGGACTTTTTTTTAAAAATTAAAATTTTCGATTTTTCAGCTCTCCTTTTAGGGGCAAGTGTAACTCACTTTTGTACACTGTGGTGTGAATTTGGGCAAAATCGGGGATTTTTTAAAAAATTAAAAATTTTCGATTTTTCAGCTCCCTTTAGGGGCAAGTGTAACTCACTTTGTACACTTGTGGTGAATTTGGGCAAAATCAAGGACTTTTTAAAAATTAAAAATTTTCGATTTTTCAGCTCTCCTTTAGGGGCAAGTGTAACTCACTTTTGTACACTTGTGGTGAATTTGGGCAAAATCGGGACTTTTTTTAAAAATTAAAAATTTTCGATTTTTCAGCTCTCTTTAGGGGCAAGTGTAACTCACTTTGTACACTGTGGTGTGAATTTGGGCAAAATCGGGGACTTTTTAAAAATTAAAATTTTGATTTTTCAGCTCTCTTTAGGGGCAAGTAACTCACTTTTGTACACTTGTGGTGTGAATTTGGGCAAAATCGGGGGATTTTTTTTAAAAATTAAAAATTTTTGATTTTTCAGCTCTCCTTTTAGGGGCAAGTGTAACTCACTTTGTACACTTTGTGGTGGAATTTGGGCAAAATCAAGACTTTTTAAAAATTAAAAATTTTCGATTTTTCAGCTCTCCTAGGGGCAAGTGTAACTCACTTTTGTACACTTGTAGTGAATTTGCAAAATCAAGGACTTTTTTAAAAATTTTCGATTTTTCAGCTCTCCCTTTAGGGGCAAGTGTAACTCACTTTGTACACTTGTGGTGTGAATTTGGGCAAAATCAAGACTTTTTTAAAAATTAAAAATTTCGATTTTTCAGCTCTCCTTTTAGGGGCAAGTAATCACTTTTACACTTAGAATTTGGGCAATCAAGGACTTTTTTAAAAATTAAAAATTTCGATTTTTCAGCTCTCCTTTTAGGGGCAAGTAATCACTTTTACACTTAGAATTTGGGCAATCAAGGATTTTTTTTAAAAAATTAAAATTTTCGATTTTTCAGCTCTCCTTTAGGGGCAAGTGTAACTCACTTTTGTACACTTGTGGTGTGAATTTGGCAAAATCAAGGATTTTTTTAAAAATTAAAATTTTTGATTTTTCAGCTCTCCTTTTAGGGGAGTGTAACTCACTTTTGTACATTGTGGTGTGAATTGGGCAAAATCAAGGATTTTTTTAAAAAATTAAAATTTTCGATTTTTTCAGCCTTTTAGGGGCAAGTGTAACTCACTTTTGTAGAATTTGGGCAAAATCAGACTTTTTTTAAAAATTAAAAATTTTCGATTTTTCAGCTCTCCTTTAGGGGCAATTGTAACTCACTTTTGTACACTTGTGGAATTTAAAATCGGCACTTTTTAAAAATTAAAAATTTCGATTTTTCAGCTCTCCTTTTGGGGCAAGTGTAATCACTTTTGTACACTTGTGGTGTGAATTTGGGCAAAATCAAGGACTTTTTTTAAAAATTAAAAATTTTCGATTTTTCAGCTCTCCTTTTAGGGGCAAGTGTAACTCACTTTGTACACTTGTGGTGTGAATTTGGGCAAAATCGGGGACTTTTTAAAAAATTAAAAATTTTCGATTTTTCAGCTCTCCTTTTAGGGGCAAGTGCCACCTCCACTTTGTACACTTGTGGTGTGAATTTGGGCAAAATCAAGACTTTTTAAAAATTAAAATTTTTCGATTTTTCAGCTCTCCTTTAGGGGCAAGTGTAACTCACTTTTGTACACTTGTGGTGTGAATTTGGGCAAAATCGGGGACTTTTTTTAAAAAATTAAAATTTTGATTTTCAGCTCTCCTTTTTAGCAATTGTAACTCACTTTTGTACACTTGTGGGTGAATTTGGGCAAAATCGGGCACTTTTTAAAAATTAAAAATTTTGATTTTTCAGCTCTCCTTTAGGGGCAAGTGTAACTCACTTTGTACACTTGTGGTGAATTGGGCAAAATCGGGGACTTTTAAAAATTAAAATTTTCGATTTTTCAGCTCCTTTAGGGGGCAATTGTAACTCACTTTTGTACACTTGTGTGTGAATTTGGGCAAAATCGGCACTTTTTTTTTAAAAAATTAAAAATTTTCGATTTTTCAGCTCCCCTTTTAGGGGCAA